>JAXGGA010003907.1:0-95642 GCA_038373865.1 Uloborus plumipes | reverse complement strand
TTGCTCTATTAATGTATGACTAGATTTGTTAGAAAACGTTGAGAAATAACTGAGAAATGAGGATATAAATAAAAGCGTAGACCTAATTCGATAAACATAAAATAAATGAAATGACTCAACAGCAGTGCATAAAAAAAGGGTGGAGCTGTTTTCTTTCTTACGGTTTCCATGGAGACGACGCAAAATTTCCAAAGTAACCTAATATAAAACAGAAGCTACGAAGAATCAAGTTGAGCTGTAGCGAAGTGGAAACGTTATTTGATTGACTGTGAGTCAGATGGATTGCTATTAGATCATATTGGACGCGGTTGTTTTGAACGATTTTAGGACGTGGCTTTCAATTCGTGGCATTGGACACGAGCCACACGAGGCAGCTTTGTGGTCCGTAGATTGGGTACTACTATTCTAGAGAGTTACCTCCATGTTGATACTACCCGTTAAGAAATTCAACGTGACAAGTCTAAATATAGATATCAATGGCTGTGCATGTTCAATTGCACGAAAAGCATCGGTTTGTAATTGATTGTTTTACTTCTCTATAGGAATAACGCGTCAATATAAACTTGAACACAAAATTGTTGTTCTCACAAAATTGTACTTAGAACTTTGCTGTTCTTCAACCATACGTGAATTATTCCTAAAACGCGTAAAATTTTTCGTCTAGCCAGTCAGAAAATACGTCTAATATCCAGAAAAAGTTCCGATTACGACCCGTCTAGACTGACTTCGTTAAACTCCTTGGTTTCAATAATCTTTTGGACGATTTTAACTGCTCAAATCTCATCTTTTTTATGTCTCATTCAATAAACTTAAGAATAACAGTGAACTTCTTATTAGCAGTAATTAAGCTTACTTTTACTAACGTTCAACCTCTAAAATTTAGTTGTTGAATTGATAAAATTAAATGTTATTGCTTATTTATTTATTTATTTATTTCTCTCATTTATTTAAAAATTTATTTACTATTTATCATTGCAAAAATAACAACGATAATTTTTCTGGCTGGTGATGATATTGGTTGTTGTTGGAAGTAGTAATAGCGTTTAGTAACCTTATTATTATGTTAATATTTTGTATTAGTATCGTTAGTATTTAGTTATAGTTATATAGTATAACACAATGGTAATAGTAGTTATAGTTTTATAGGATTATACAGTAAAATTTAGTAAGTTATTATTTATGTTAGTCCTAGTTTAACCGATTAAAGCCTAGCGTCCCTTTTTAGGGACGGCCTAAAAATGGGTCTGAATTTCCCAAAAATGAACATTTCGGCCAAATAATAGTGTTCAATTAGTACCTTGGCATTGTATCAATTCGTTATGAGCAGACTGAATCTCATAACCAATGTAGAGTGTGTTTTATAGCAGTTTTAATATGGGCTTTATCAAGAATTACCTCGTTCAAGAACAAAAAGCTAAGTTTTTAAAATTATTCCCAGCTTCCCAGTTTATGTTTTTTTTGCTGCTTTCATTTCTTCTTATAAAATGTCTTTTTAAATGTTATATCGTAGGCAGAAAAAAAATTAGTAAAAAAAGTATGTACTCTCTGGTGTCTATCGTAACTTTTGAAGGGCGATTTTTCTTTCCTTAATAAAAAATTTATTTTTTACATGATATTTTTTCAATTATTTTTCCTGTCCGTTAAACACTATTTGTAACCAGTATACAAAATATCTTTGAAAAAAAAAGTCAGGCATTAATGGGTTAAGTAAAATTATTTGCTCTTATTCATTCATTTACTTACTTATTTGAATTTTCTGTTTTGTGTATATATTTAGTCTCAACGGTAAAATTAAATAAATATATATTCGAGGATTTATTAATTTTAGGGCTCATAAATTACTGCATTAGTAACAGATATATTTGAGCCCTTTATATTTTTTTAACCGATATTCAAAAGGCGATTACCATTTCAACTTTTTTTTTTGTACAAATATTATACCTAACTATATTTGAAAACTACAATACATCATCTTTTGTTTTCATAACAAATTTAACCATTAAGCATTTTTAACTTGACTCTTGTCCTGTTTAGTTTATTTTGTGGCATTATAAAACTTGTGCAGATTCTTATAATTTCATTATGTAGGTAAAGAAACAAATTAATTTCAATATTCTTATTAATATTACCATAACATCAGTTATTTCTATTATTATTATGTATAATTCTTGCCCTCATGTTTTCTCACTTGTGTCAGTGTAATTATCTATAAAACAATGATCAGCTATAGTTATTAATCTGAATTAAGGGCCATGCTCCACATCGACGTAAAGCAGAAAAAATAGGCAGAAGCGTAAAATGGATTCAATGGTGTTCCTATGGAAAGTACCCGGATTTTCGGTTTCTGCCTTCAGTTTCGGTCGCGTTTTACGTTGATGTGGAGCATGGCCCTAAGTCAGTTTTAAAAATCATTAGCTTAATTTTCATCTTTCGTTGATGTTCAAATATCTTTTCACAAAGAAAAAAAAATACTCAGTAAATTATAGCAATAATTTTCTGAGTATAATAATTATAACAATACGTAATTAATTATAACAATTGTGACAGAAAATTACTAGTTATAAAATTTATAACAATACGTAATTAATTATAACAATTGTGACAGAAAATTATTAGTTATAAAATTTATAACAATGAGTATTAATTATAATACAAATCTATTATAATAAAAATATATTTTAACAAAAAAAAAAAACCATCTATAGTAAAATGATTCTAATATGTGGAAAAAAGACTCCAATATTAGTACTACGCATATATTTGTTCATGAAGTAGTGATAGACATCAGCTGTGTTAAAAACATGTTCAATGTTTCAGATATAGAGTTACATATGCTTCATCCTTCTTCTTCATAATATTTTTAAAAAAAATTTCACGATGGTCCAAGATGCAGATACTTGTCCTTAAATCAAATACGTACAGTATTTATAAAACTTTTTATGTCTTCATAAAGCAGTGGAACGTTTAAAGCAAAAATATGTATCTTTCCATTCTTGCCTGTTTGGACTCCTTCCAAATGCTTTAACTAGTTCCAACGAGGCATAGACGTGTTTGCATTCAGCCCGCATGCATTTTTCAAAGAATTGTAAGTAATGAAGAATATTTTACGCATTGATTAAGAAAGAGAAATATTGCGAGTGCAAAGAAGCCCTCTAAATTGCATTATTTTATACAAAATTTCACGGAGAACAAAAAGAAAATTTATTTTGAAACAAACTTCCCAACATTAGCTGAACTTTCCTATTTAGCAGCCATAAAAGCCTTATTCCCCTCCATTTGACTCGCAGACGACTTTTAAAAACAAACCGCAACAGTCTCTTAATACAAGATGCAGAAAGCTGTTGCCACTAAATGTGAACGCAATCAAAGATTAATTTATTCCTATTACGTAAATATTTTAGTGTAATGTACCGAAAGCATTTGCGGAACAATTAAGGGGCCTTTAAAAAGCCCGCCGCCGAACAGGCGATTAATTAATTTCTCGTCTGCAAGGAAACCAGGGAGTTTACGTTTCCGGTTAATTGTGGAATTAATTAATTAAGCCTCAATCTTAGAAGCTCTCTCCCCCCGCGATAATAAAACCGTTTGGAGTTGAGGGGTGGGCAGGAATCGCCGAATAAACGAATTAAGCGTACGCGAGGAAAGCTTCCGTAATATGGCAACACAAATGAAACGAACGTATTTTAACGATTCTACTCTGTTTTAATCGTAACCGCAATTTTTGTTCGTTGGATTGTGGAGGCAAATGAGGCAAATCGCTTTAGCTATCGGCAGCTAGTATTTGCTGAAGGAAAGGAGTTCAGAAAATTAAAACGGGGAAATTTCTTTAATGCTGCGGTCTTTAATATAGTAACGCGATTTGCGGCAGGATTATTTTCCGACAAGAAAATGCATTAAATAATCGAGGATTTTCTTCCGGAATATTTTCCTACAAAAGGAATAAGATAATAATTAAAAATACGAGGATCATTAAAATTAATAGCAAAAGCACAAACATGGTTTGCCCCTTCTCGAGACAAACATTTTAATTTACTGCATAGAACTGGATGAAACAAATTATTTTTGATTTATGGCTCTAATTTTAATGAGTCGAGGTTTTAATTTTTCAAGCCCTATAATTTTGTTAGAAATTGCGCATGTAATACATGTATATGCAGCACATATTCAATAATTGTATAATGCGGTAATTTGACGCATTTTCAGCAAATGTACGTGAGCTCCTTTTTGTAATTTGCTTAATTTTTTTAAGCTTTATTGTTTTACTTTATTTTTGCATAACATGAGAATAATGACGATTTAAAAAAAGATGATCGTGGGACTAGCCGACAGAAGCTATGTTTCTATTGAATAACATAAGCTTGCAATATTAAAGGTATATTGACATAAAAAATCGAGCTAGTCTCAGCTTATGTACTTAAATTTATCAATTTGACATAATCAATGTCCACATCCCAAGTAGAGATGGCGCGAAGCACGGTTTGCCCAACGCGCAGAGTGCCAAAACTTCGGCTGTTGCAAATATTTACGTTTTAACATTGAACGTATAACAAATGGATACAATATGGTACTATGCTCCATAAGTTTTAATATTCTTATTGTTGCATTACATTTTCTGCATAATGACTCATTTTTAAATTAATTTCACTAAGATACTAATTTTTGTTTTGTACTAGTAGCACCAGGAAAGAAGATATTTCTAATTTTTTTATTGTAATAAGTAGTATGAAACATTATTTGGGGGAAAAAGCATGTTCTACAGTTGATGTTTATAATAAAACCAGCTGATATGATCAAATATTAAGTTATTAGAAATTAGCTGCAATATGCATTATATATAGAAAAAATAGATACCTAAATATTCTAAATTAAGAATTTTAAAGTTAAATTTAATTAGTTAGTCATGTACATCTATTCTTCTTTACATATCATTCGGTATTTAAAATTTAAATCAAATGTTCAATACGTTTAATTTTGGAGCTGTTAATTTCAAAAAGAATTAACTTAAATTAAGCTTTTCTTTTAAGTAACGAATGAAATCGAAACTTAATATCTTTCGTCAAAAGTGGATATGCAAGGAATGGGTACACTCCTCATAGTTTGCTTGTTAAATAACTAAATAAAAAAACAGCTTCCATTTAAATTTGTTAATTCTCAGAATGTTTTAAAAATCCTGAATTATTATTTAGAATTTTGATTAATATTTACAAAATGGGCTAAATTTTGTCAACATATTAATAAATCTAACAAGAACTGAAATTTTATACTTATAACTCGATTAAATAAACTATGACTTAAAAAAAACCTCAGCCAGGTAGATGTTAAAAATTTACATTTTCTTTTTTTTTTTTCAAAAGTGTCGACCTTAGAAATTTTTAAAGAAAGCCACATTTTACGAGCTTCATTTTAAAGCAACTTAAGTTACTTGATTGTTAACTAAATGTAATTTAAGTTAACATATTCATATATTTCATAAGAACTTTCAAGTTAAATAGAATATACTGTTAATTATTGAAGTTTCTGGTTCCAACGGTTCATTACGCAATCATTTCAATTAAATCTACTTTTTTCTATGCTTTATCGTGTTTCATAATTGTGTATAGTTTGAAGAGCAATATATCAAGTAATTGTAATTGTAAAACGGAGATTTAAAACATAAATTATCATAGGTCGAAGCGGCCGAATCACAACACTAAAAAACGAATGTTGTTTTTACAGTATAATACAGCTAATTTTACGGTAATAAACTGTAAAAATTTGAAATTTTACAGTATTAAACTTTAAAATTGCTAAATTTACAATACCAAACTGTAAATTTGCTACTTTTACAGTTTATTACAGTGCATTTTGCAGTTTTTAACTCGAATCTCTGTTACCACACTGTTGTTTCTACATTATAATAAAGCTACATTTTACGGCAATAAACTGTAAAATTCCTAACTTAATAGCAAGGAACTGTCAAATTGCTAGTGTTACAATTTATTACTGTGCATTTTACAGCTTTAAATTGGAACCATGGCTGCATTATTATACTGTAAAAACAGCAGTTCCTTTTTTGTAGTGAATGCATGCCTGGACCAGGTCGAAGCTTCGTTATATCTCCAATTTTATGTTATTCAATAAAACAATAGCTTCGGGGCAGTCCGTGGCTGCCTGTTTTTTTTTAAATAGAAGACATACTTATTGAATTTTCGATGGGGAAATTAAAAGTCCACCGTACTGTTAAGTGCCCGAGCATAGTGAGAGTTGGAGTTAGTGCAATAAGCAGAATATTTTAAAATTTTAATAACATTTATTGACGGATATTAACATGGGTTAATCTCGCAGCCAGCTCGGCTGAGCAAAATAAAAGTAATACGTATACATGATGTCGAAGAAATAAGAAGAACGAAGAACAAACTAAATCACATCTAACCACCTTATATAAAGCGAATTAATCAGCATATAGCTAGTTGCATTTCCCGATGATAGAACGGCGGCCAATCAAAGGAAAAGAAAGTTCGTCATAACTATGACGAAAGGCACGCACGTGTCTATGATCGTACAAGCATAAAAAATTTGCATTGCGGCTTTGCAAGAAACAAAATTTGAATAAAATTACAAAATATATTTTTGAAAACCCAACAATATTTCTCTGGTGAATTGTTTTGAACCACCATCCTTTCAATTAACAGCAAAACGCGCTAGCCAATCGCACCTCAGAGATTTCGCTCCAGATGAATTGTTAAACGAGTTAACTTTGAAGGTAACTAATGGAACGCTTTTTTATGTATTTTCATAAGTAAACTCCAATGTAAGAAACTCCAAGAAGCATAGCTTCCAAAATTAATAAGTAATTAAAATTAATAATTACTTTACTACAAAAATTAATGATTACTTACTTTAATTGAAAGCTTAAAATTAACAATCAAATGAAGTTAAAATAAAATTAGTAAAACCAAAAGATATATCCATAAGTGGAAAATATTTCTTTAATCAATGATTATAAACGTAGTACTCGTACAGTATTTCACAAAACTCGTGTTTAATCATGTTTTCCAAACAGAATCACGAAATACTGTGTTGTTATTTTTATTTAAAAGTACTTATTATGCCGAAGAGATTCCAACTAAATTATTTGTGATGCTTTACTTGTGCCATACAACTTTGGAACTTCTGGGCTGATGGTCTAAAACGGATGTTTCTGATCATAATATCAGATAAAAGAAGGGGAACTATGTCAGAAACATATTTTTTCAAAAATTTCTTCAAATTTTAAAATGTTTGACATTCAAAAAAAAAAAAAAAATGCTACTCCTTTTAGCAGAAATTGTAATACATTTAACACGCAGTTTATATATACGTTGAATATACATAAATTGACAAAAAATTAAGGAAAATATTTTTTCTGTATAATTGATAATATTACAGGAGTTAAGAGTATTTTATTTCTTATTAATAATAGCATATAGCACTTTTTAGAGTGCACATGGTGGTCACATGCACTCGTACCCCTCACTGCATACAGCAAATAAAAATGAACGAAAAAGAAAACTTTCGAATTAAAAATAAGTTCTTTAAACGACATTTTTCAGAAAAGATCTTTGTCAAAAACTCTAACTGGAAGTCATTAAAAATATATAGCAGCTACTAATGAATTTCAATGAACTTGACAGCGCTTTGCGTAAAACTTGCCACATTTTATTTATGAGTGATCCAGTTTTCAAGCTCAAGGGTCAAAACGCAAGAAAAAATTTCCTGCCTTCGCTAACTCCAGTAAAACAAAAAATTTCAATGAAAACTCATTTTGTAATGTGTACATGTTGTGTCTCTTCTTGTAACTCCCAAAAATTTCTCCACCGTTTCAGGCGATAATCCAAGCCCCATCGTTCGTCCAACTTACACAAATCCGGGCTGTCATCAGATACCACACTGCAGACTTGACTAAGCAACTCATTTAAAGTAAGTTTTTTTTTTTCTGTATAGAGGATAATCCTAAACGAAATAAGCGTATTTTATTTCTTATTAATTATAGCATATAGAATGCAAAAAGAAAGAAAAAGAAGAAAAAAAGAAAGAAAAGGATTGTGGAATAAAAGTTTTTCAAACGATCTTTATTTAGGAAATATTTTCGACAAGAACTCTAACTAGAAGAACCATTAAAAAAAGGAAGAAGAAGAAATCAGAAGTACCAATGAATTTCAATGAACTTGACAGCGATTTGTCGTGAAATTTGCAGCATTTTCTTTCTGGGCCCTTCGATTTTAGACCTCAAGTGCCTAAAACAAGAAAATTTTTCCTGCCTATGTGCTCGCTTTACAAACTTCAATCAAACAAAAAAAAAAAAAAAAATTAATGAAACCGAAAACATCCTCATTTTTCTTCTTGCAAATCCCAAAAGCTTCTCCACCGTTTCAGGCCATTAATCCAAGCCCCATCGTTCGTCCACCTTATCCAAATCCGGGCTGCCATTAGATACCAGGCTGCAGACGTTAGTATAACTACTTCAATTAAGAGAAGCTTTTTTTTTTCTGTATAGAGGATAGTCTCACACCAAATACAAGTATTTTACTTCTTATTAATTATAGCGTACAGCACTTTTTATTTCTGTAAGCTACACGGCATTCAAAGCGAAAGAAAAGGAAAAAAAAAAGGAGAATTGAAAAAAGGCTTTTGGAATAAAAGTAAGTTTTTCAAACAATATTTGTTCAGAAAATATCTTTGACAAGAACTCTAACTAGAG
Source organism: Uloborus plumipes (assembly GCA_038373865.1). NCBI lineage: Eukaryota > Metazoa > Arthropoda > Arachnida > Araneae > Uloboridae > Uloborus > Uloborus plumipes. The sequence goes on along the minus strand of JAXGGA010003907.1, from coordinate 86,923 downwards.
CAGCCATAAAAATATAAAAAAATAAATAAATAAAATAAATAAAAAAAAAATCTCAAGTACAAGTGAATTTCAATGAATTTGACAACGGTTTGCCGTAAAATTTGGCGCATTTTGTTTTTGAACTTTCCAATTTTCAACCTCAAATGCCTAAAACAGGAAAAATAGTCCAGCCTACGTGCTCCTTAAACTAACTTCAAACAAACAAACAAAAAAAAAAAAGTTAATGAAAACGAAACACCACAATTTTTCTTCTGTAAATCCCAAAAGCTTCTCCACCGTTTCAGGCGAAAATCTAGGGTCCATCGTTCGTCCACCTTATCCAAATCCGGGTTGCCATCAGATACTACGCTGCACAGACATTAGTATAACCATCTCTTATTTCTGAGAGGTATTTTTTTCTGTATACAGGATAGTCTTACACGAAATACATTTTTTTTTATTTCTTATTAATTACAGCGTACAGCACTTTTTATTGCTGCATGCTACAGGGGAAGCCAAAAAATAAATAAATAAATAAATAAGGCTTTTGGTATAAACATAAGTTTTTCAAACGATATTTATTTAGGAAATATCTTTTATAAGAACTCTAACTAGATGAGCTATTAAAAAAATCCCAAGAACTAATGAATTTCCATGAACGTGACACTGGTTTGTCGTAAAATTTGCCGCATTTTGTTTTCGAGCTTTCCAATTTTCGAGTGCCTAAAACAAGAAAATTTTTCATGCCTATGTACTCGCTATACCAGCTTCAATCAAACAAAAAAAAAATTAGTGAAAACGAAAACATCCTCATTTTTCTTCTTGTAAATCCCGAAAACTCTTCCACCGTTTCAGGCGATAATCCAAGCCCCATGGTTCGTCCACCTTACCCGAATCCGGGCTGCCATCAGATACCAGGCTGCAGACATGACTAACCAACCCATTCTGAGCAGCATAAGCCACGACAAAACTAAACAAGATCTCAATGAGATCCTCAGTCGATACGACAGCAGCTCTTCATTTTTTGTTGCTGAGGTTGATCGCTCGTAGCTGGCAAGTTGCTCTCTCCCCCGACCCCTTCGATCGCACTTCGTGAGATCGTCCTTCATGATTGAGTCACCTTATTGCCTCTCCTACCCCTTTCACGGTTTCCGAAGCGATTTTTCCGTTTTGGAGTAAAAGTGGTGTGGTGAAGTGTTTGTTAAATCGTGTATTAGTTCCTTCAGAATCCATATATATATATATATATATATTTTTTTTTTTTTTTTTTTTTGAGTCAAATGTCTTTCATAATTTTAGCGCACATTATTAAAAAAATCAGAAACGTTCCTAGAAAATTGTGGGCAACTAATGTGTCTAGTTTCTACCAACAACATATCTGGCCAAAAAAAAAAAACAGGAAAATTTCCAGCTAAAAGTTAGATACCCTCCTGATGTTTACCCGGAATCTTTCTGAAGAACTCAAAACATCTTCTTAACAAAAATCCCGTCACATTTTTGGATAAAATCAGGAACCTTGCAAGAAAACTTACATGTCTCTATAGTAGTAGCTTGATACCGTCCTGCTTTACTAGAAAAGTTCCTAAAGCATTTTAGAAAATACGGCAAAGATGAAGCCGAATTGCAATTAAATACCTAACACCTAATTAGCTAAAATGTCCAGATAAAGCGTTTAAGCTTAATGTGGGGCTCAATCTGGAAAGACTGTAATACAGATCGTGAGAAAAAATTGCGTTACAACGAAGCTCTTTTTCACTGTTTGGGTGAGAGAGAACATGATTGAGCTGACATGAAGCAAATGGAAGGACTTGGTAAAATGCAAGAGTAAATTTACTTTAGAGAAACAAAGCTTAGGAAATAGCAGAGCGAGGGATCTGTCCCACGCTTTGTACTCCCTTCGCGCCGGAAGTGGGCAAAGAAAAGATTTACTGGTAAGGTTAATCCTAACATGGTAAGCTACTGAAAGCCACACATATAATAAAAACGTTTTTTCTTTTTTATACTGGTAGCTAAAAATATTTTTTGCAACTAAGAACAGTCTTTATTCATGCACCTTTCAAGCAATTTATGATGCTTCTTTGCAGGGGTACTTGATTTTCACTGGAAGACTGAAGGAAACCAGTGAAATAACCGGACCAGAAATAATTTTTGACTTTTCGGAATTTCCTAACACGCACTAAATATGGAAATCCCGTATATACTGTCCTAAACAAAAGAGAATTTACCGCTTGGTTAATCCACTTGTAGAGCTTCCGGCTTTATTTATTTATAAGCTATGAGCCTGATCGAATGCAACATCAGACAACAAAAACTTAAAAATAGAGACGTATAGCAAACTATTGTTATATCTATTGTCCCCCAAAATCTTAGGATTTTAACAATCTAGCGAATAGTTTGTCCTGAAAGAATGAATAGTTTAGTTCAATTATAGATTTGCTTTTGCAAGCGCACGTAACTTAAATAAATGTTCTGAAATAAGATAAATCTATCATAATCATGATCTAACTTTCGATTGAGTAAATTTTTTAATAAAATAGGCAGCATCCTGGTTACTTCCCAATTGGTTGGTTTTTGATGGATCTCAATTCCTACACCAACTAGGACCAGCCCAATTGGGCCCAGAGCCTGCTGCTGGCTTGTCGCATTTGTATTTGTATAAATAATTCATCAAAGTTTAAATTTTAAATTAGATAATGATAATGAAAAATTTAATTTGTTAGCAGAAAATATTCAGTGTGTTAGGTAAGTGTATCTTACAAATCATTTGTAAAAGCATTTTGTTTCATAAATGGTTCCATTACGATTTATTCGAGAGATGTCAGCAGGCGCAAGGGGGGGGGGAGACTTAGGACATCCGTAAACACACATAAAACTCAACTCTCATACCTAGTGAAAGCGGCATATCACGCTTATATTCTTGTTTCTTGTTGACACTGGTAATTAGTAAGAACAAAACTTAAATATAAATAATTTTTACACATTTTTCGTTATTATTGATCAACTATTATGAATACCATTTATTTGAAATTTCAAGTACAGTTAAATACATATATTAAATAAAAATAATGTACCGGAATAAACACTAATTTAATTAAGTTTTAAAGATCACAAAGTTAATTCATTTTGAGGAAATTTTGCACGAAAGAAGTTGAAAAGAAAAAAAAAAGTCGCATAAAACTTGCTTTGATTTTTTTTTTTTTTTTTTTTTCATTTTTGAGAGTAAACGTGAACTTCAGCCCATGTAATATGCAAAATCAAAACTTATCTATTTTATCAATAAAAATATTTGTATCAAATGGAGGAATGAATTAACGAATGAAGGAATAAATAAATTAGTATTGAAATAGACAACAAAAAATAAATGAATGTTTAAATATATGATAAAAGTAAATGGGTCAATCAATAAGAAAATAATGAATGAATAAATAAGTGAATTAATAAGGGAAGGAATTATAAATAAATTAATAAATAAATCAACACGTAATTAATGTAATAAATAATTTGGTAAGAAGACGAAATCAACTATTTCACTTTCCCAGTCGAATATTTGTTGGTATCAATTAATATTACATTTCATTAAGATAAGCTACATACCATACATCTAATGCAATTGAATATCACTTGCATATTTTTGGCTTAAAGATAGGTTTTTGTGTCTAGTAGATGAAAAAAAAATCTGTTTCTCAGTAGTATTTTAGAATTCAGTAATGTCCTTTTTTAAACAATACAAACACATTAGTCATTTGGGACATTTTATCAGACAAATAACTGTCTTTTAACTAGCGAGATTTTTGCTGAAAATTAATCCTTTATTATAAAGATATCTTCAAAAGCATTTTGTTCCTCATTATTTTGTTAAATCCGTTACCGAGGTATCAGTTTATTAAAAAGAAGGTTACAATTTTACGAAGAAAAGACCATACATTTTCAATAAAAACAGTAGTTAAATATTTATCTTTAGCCATTTCCATTTCAGTTCAAAAAGGACAGTGCAGTAAAGAACAGCGTAGTAGTATACATAGTTTATATTAAAGATGAGTATTTTTTAATTCACTGTCACATCCGTTGCTCAATTTTTTGTGTTAAAAATATCAAAACATATATTGTTTTTCTTTCTTTTTTTTTTGGTTGAATATACTATATAACAATAAAAAGTGATTCAAATTTAAGAAATAAATTTATATTTATTGTTTGTAGGGGGGGGGGGATGTATTTTTTGACGATAACTATGCACTAGAAATTGGAGTTTTTAATAGTTTAACATGATTAAATCAAATTGTCATTTTTGGAGAGATTTTTGTAACTTTTCAGTAAACGGGTTTATTTGAAATTTGAAATAAATAAATAAGTAAAATAATAAAAACCGTGCTCCTGAACTGTATGAATTATTGAAAATGATCCACTACCCTTCAGTAGCGCTCCAACAGCAACCTCAAAAACCGGTCCTCTGACGCACAGAAACAGGTGTTCCCACCCCCACTAGAATCGGCTTTACCTCACTTTGCTTTCAACTCTCATTTTCGAACGCCGGATTCAATTCCTTTTGTTTACGTCTGCTTCTCTTTATCAGAAAACGGGGGAGGGGATAGGGTGGGGGGGGGGGGGTAATGATGTAATTGCGGGCAGCAGGGCAATTGGGAAGGCGGGCCGCATTGCTCGGACTTTATCGGTACTCGCGCGCACCTCTGACCCCCTGTTGCCATACCGAAACCATTAATCATTCATTTATTTGTTTATTTGCTTATTGATGGCAGGTTTCTGTTCCTCTTATTGTTTTTCTCCCGCGCTTTCCTTCTTCGTATTCGCAGTCTGAGATCTCAATTTGAAAATGTTTATTTTGGAGATCGTGATTTTGAGGAGGAGGTTGTAATTCAGATAATGCGCGCTTCCTTTTCGTGAGATTCAGAAATTTATCATTAGCTCCATGATGATTCTTTTTATCTGAGAGATGCTCGAAATCTCTTGCTCCAAAAAGCGACTTCTTGTCTAATATTGCATTGGAAGCAATTTTCTCATTAAATGCATCTGAATTTTCAATTTCTTCCCTCATCCTATTGCTTTAAATCCCTAGTTCAATGACTTATAACATGGAAAGCTCTTTTTCTATCTCTTTCGCTGATCATATCTTAATTCCCTCACAAAAATATTTAATGAACAAAATGCTTGATGTTCTCCATGTACTGTCTATCGTTCACGGTAAACTTTTAGTTAAATTTTAAAACATTAATTTAAACATCAATTGATTTTTTATTTGAAAATGTAGGGAAAGTAAAAATGATGGTATTTTTTTCTGAATTTTCTATGGAACATTGTATCGAATTTGTTATAATTAATTTTATTTTGCAAAACGGGAAGGGATTAAGGCAAAAAACAAATAAAATCCAGCAACCAATTTTTGAACTTAACGATATTAATAATTGTCTCAGTTATGATTTACTAATTTATGAACAATTGTATGCATTTATGCTTTTACGCATATTAATTGATGTCTATTCTAACTAATTTTTATGACTCAAAAAATGCACTATGTTTAGCATGTTTTCAAATATATTAATAAATGTGAATACACTATTATATTTTATTTATTAATATGTACATTTGCTTACAAATGATCAGTTCTCTAGAAAGGTGTCAATCTGCACACCAAACTTTTCAATTTTTCACAGGGGTATAGTTTGAAATACTTTAGATAGGCAAGAAATGTTTTTTTTCTTTTCATTTTTTTGCAAAAGTTCACAAAATATCGTTATCTATTTCAGAGATATTGAGGGTTAAATTTTTTAATTTGAAAAGTTTTATGAATGCATATTTTTCTTAGTTTTCCTTGATTTGGTTCGAATCAATTCATTAATTAATACCTCATTAAGTTTAGTATCTAAAATCAAAACAAATATGTTAAAAATACTTGAGTATTGATTTTTTTTAAATACTCGTCAACTAATTTTCAAAACAAGTTTTGAATAAACTTATGGAATAAAATACCCATAGTTAAAAAAATTTATCTTCCAAAAAGTCAAGCATCTAAAATATTACGAGTAGATATAGAGCACTTGTAGTAGTAGTATTTTATCCTCAGTCTCTCTTTACCGTTCCCATGTTTATAACTTTTGTACTGAATCTGTTTGAATGAATTAATTATCAATTTACTGCTGTACTTATGCGTATATATCGACATTATGGGCATAACTGGTGGTCTAGAAACTGCAAAAGAATAAATACAAATGACGGATTATGATTCAGTATGATTATTTGTTATGTATACATATAGTTTCTTTCTTTCTTTTTTTGTAGGGTGTGAAGCAAAGGTTCCAATAGGAAAACTGAAGGTACAGTCATAGAAAAATAAAACGAAACACTCGCTCGTATTCAAAGACTATTAACACTAGAGACACGTGTAATATGTTATTTTTTCAGGAATAATGTGCTTTACAAATTTTTATTGGCAAATTGCTGTTAAGGGATCGTCTTCATATAAAAACCGGCATTAACTTTAAAAATTTCTGTGAAACACCCTCTTTTTTATCGCATATTTGTGATCAGCAACATCATTCAACTTTGTATACCAAATCGTTTTAAATTTGCTCCAGCCGTTGCTTCACAATTGAACTGAGAAAAAACCGATCCGTTAATGTTAAAAATATTTTTGATACTTGTGCATATAATACCTAAACCACGTTAGGTACGACAAAGATTGTTTTTTTATATCAAAGTATGAACCAACCCAGCAATAAAAACGTCATTGACTTCCCCCCAGATAAAATTTTGAATTTTTTATGAGTTATGAAATTAATATATGAAAAAATGATAATGTGGAACCATGTAATATTTTGATGGAGAAACAATCTAGAAGTGGTTTCAAAGGAGAATACGAAATGGGCGCTAAAAATATCCAGTAGATTTAAGGATATGATAAAAGAACCATTTTTTGTCCATTTTAGGGACCATATACAACTGTGCAAACTGAAACAGCAGTGAATTTCTATGTAAAGAAAGAGGAATATGCTCAGTGTTTTTATATAGTATTTAGTTTTCAACAGCAATTATACGTTGAAAGCAAAATGGTTAATAAAACTGCTGAGTATGTTTTAAAACTGGTAGACAATCCAATTTTTTGTCCATTAGTGAGAAGTCTGCTTTCATGCAACATGCAGCAATTCAGAAAACTTTTTACGTGGATACTTGATTTTCACAGAAAAATGAGACATCTCGGAAGGTTATTCGGAATAATCTGTGACGATTAGACGTTTTTTTTAATTCTGAGCCACGGTTTTAACATTATTGCCAATCCTAATACAGTAGTTTATATAAATGCAAACACTTTTAAAACGTAACCAGAAAGTATGTGATGCGTGAGTCATTAACAACAACTTAAAGAGGAAATGAAAAAAAAAATGCAACCCAAAACAATTCTACTGATTTTGCGATGCACGTAATACAATGTGCGTTTGTGAATTTTTACATTAAGTTAACAAATAAAAATACAATAAACTAATAACCAAAAAAAGTAATAACTACTAAACTAATAAACTAATAACTAAGTCATAAACTAAGAATTGAACTGAAAACAAGAATTTATATTTTACTCAATACTTGCGCTAGTAACGTAAAAATGCAATTAAGGAATCCACAAACAAAAAAACAATGCTTCATAAAAATGTAACAAAAGCATCATTTCAACCATGGAAGTTGATCATAGATTTAACGGTTAATTTGAAAATGGCATAATTGCCAACTACTACATTTATATAATCTCAGTTACATCAACTTGAAGTATAATTTCCCTCACAGTTTAAATTTAAATTATAACCAGCTGAAAACAATTTCAGAGAACTTCCTCCAGTGAAAAAAAAATCTAAATGAAATGAAGTATAATTGATGCCATAAACTGAATTAATTAAATATTTGAAATCAAATCTTACCTTAGCAAAGAAAATTTCCTCTGCCATTCGAGTACGATATGCGTATTCACGCACAGTAAATGCCTAGGCGTAAAATTACGGTAAAATGGATTACAAGCAAACAAAGAAAACACAGGATTCCGTTCAAATCCCAGGGTAATTTGCACTCTTTCCCAGATTAGTAATTCAGTTAAACTTCGCGAATCAAAGAATTAGAACATCGCTTCGGATAAAATCTGCCCTCGTTGATTTTAAAGTAGAATTCCGGATAGGCATAAACTGTGTTGCCAGAATCAAATTACCTAATTGTTTCGTTGATAATTTTCGCGGGAACCCTGCTGGGAGGATGGAATGAGTTTAAAAGTGCTGCTGCCATCCCTTAGTTTCGAATTATTAACGTAAACCTGATTAGATTACGCAGATATAACATGTTTTGCTTTGTGTATGTATTTTCAGCAGATACATATTCTTAATTTTTGGTTACTTAGGGATTGGAACTTGTGTTGTTTTCAAAGGAACTGTGCAAAATATCAGTAAGTTGTAACAATGGAGTAAATGCTGAATCATGAAACAACTTGGTCGTCATCTTATTTTCTGATCACTTTTAGCATGCTGCAAGAATTATTTTTTCCCAATACGAAAAATGTTTTAATGCATTCGTTGGGCTAAAAAGCGAACCATGGGGTACATGGAAAAAAAAAAGATTATTTTTCTTTTGAACTGTTCAGAGCAATTGAAGGATTTTAACCCCTTCCCGGCTTTTCCCGAGCTGGACTCGGGCAAGCGAAATGTACCATTCTGGCTCATCCCGAGTGTAGCTCGGGCACTGTGAAACCAGTGAACTCGGGCACTGTGAAACTGCACAACCAGTCTTTCCCGAATTATTTGACATGTCCCTTTTGTGGTTTCGGGTGCTTTTATTTACTATTGTTGCTACTAGATGCAGCACTATACAGTGTTTTAGCATGCGAATGATGCTATTATGTTTAAAAAGATATGTATGTATGAAAATAAGCATAAAAATATTGAAATTTTTTGATCCATAATCCCGAAATAAAATGAGCTTGGAAGGGGTTAAGAAATAAAATGTTTAACCCTAAAGCTTCCGACTTTTCTCCAGAGACTGTTTCTGCCCTTAAATGGGGATAGGTAAATCTAGACTTTTGAAAAATATGATGGATATACCTTCCAACTGGTAGTTAAAAATATTTTTCAGTACAGAGAAAAGCCCGTAATCATTCAATTTATTTCATTTCAGGATACTTTTTTGCAAGAGGACTTGATTTTCACAGGAAATGGATAAAAACCTACGAAATTCCGCAATGATACACAGAACTAATCTTTAACGTTTCAGAATTCTTTTGGGGTGAAATGTTGATGATTGAAAACAATGCAACGTATCTATACGTTGCAATGTTGTCTTCTTATAGAAGACTTACTGAGAAGTTTGTTTGTTTCCAAACAATTGTGTACGCGTCATTGTTGTTTAGGAATGCGCCGATTAATCTGTCACTTGGCCGATTATTAATAATCGGCAAAATTTCTGCCAATTAATGGGGTAAAAAATATTTTATATAGTAGTATACTTTCACCAAGAAACTATGATCAATAATTTTATTAACAGAAAATATTTGTAATTTTCTGAAATCCTTTATATACTAGTCCTATACACAATATGAAAGTGTACAGAGTAAAAACAAAACAAATAGTTCATACAGTGCATGAAACGGAATGGAATCTTAAAAGATAACCCTCACTGCTGATATTGATATGGCACTATTAGGAATTAAATTCCTGCACTTTTAAATTTGAATGCGAAAATATTTTATGTATAATCAGTCAAATTTTGTCGATCTACTGGCGAAAAAAATGTTTCAAGTAAAACTACTTTCAGCATGCCTTGAACAAGAAACTACGATGAATAAATTTATAAATAAGAAATAAATAATTTTCTGCGAACATGAATAACATATAGTATGAAAGTATAGTGAGTAAAAATAAAACAAATAATTCAAAGAATTAAATATAAAAAATAATCCGCTCACTTGATTTAAATACTTTAACAAATAAATTTTCCTATTTCGAATAAATATACACATATAGACAATGCTGCAGTATTTTTCATGTGTCTATATTTTTCTCCTTCGCATAGTTCTTTTAGATATCCCCCTAATTTTCAAAGAATAAAAGAGTTGAATTTAATGGCTACTTGCACTTTGTGCAATTTAATTAACAATAAAATGAAAATTGGTTCGAAGAATCTTGATAAAAAAATTTTTAAAAATTTTGGAAAATTAGGAAAATGAAAAAGTAAATAAAAAAAATAAATTTAAAAAAAATCTTCCCTCGGAAACAAATTAGAAACTATTTCTAAACTCTGAATTAAAAAGAAAGGAAAGAAAAGTGACTGTGAAATAGGTAATATTTTAAAAAAGCCACGCAGAACATCATTCGGCTTAGTCAATTAATCGGCTGATTGTCAAAAACCGATTAATCTGTAATCGGTCAGTTTTCTTATCGGTGCATCCCTATTTTAAATGAGGCGGAGAAAAAAGCTTTTTTAAATTTTAGTAATCTTAGATTTGCTTCTTCAGCCGACGCACAAATGTGACGGGTCATGTTGATGGTTTTCTAAAAACACATGGTTACGATTTTCACTTTTTGTTTAATGAGCAATTTATGTGCTTTCGTTTGCCCCATTTTTGACGTATGTTGAGGTAAATTGAAACAAAAAATAGGTTTATCATTCTTCCTATTCTTTTTTTTCTTTTGTAAGATTGAATTTTAATATAAATTAAATTTTGATGTGTATTATACATTAATTTAGGATGTAATTCATATTTTTTCCAAAGATATTTTTTCCAAAGATAAGACTGATCACAGGCAAAATATGTCCAGATTAAGAAATATAGTTGGTATGGAACTTCTGAAGGTTCTATGATGATTGCTTATATTGAGATTATCTACTTACAAAAACCGCACTACGAAAGACCTGGGGAAATACATTTACCCTCTAGTCTTCGAGGTAAATGTAGACATGATTTTATGGGCAAATAAACGGTCATAAAGTCATTTTTTTATAACCAGTAACTTTCAGAAAGTAGTCTTGATACCGTGCACAAAATGTTAACTCTTATAGTTCATCCAAAAGAAAAAGAAGAGGTTAAATTTCAAACATTGAAATTTTGTTTTCTTTTACCTCAGATGACCCTGCCTAAGATTTGTTCAAAGAAAAACTTTTCGTGTGGTTTATGATCAGCTCATATCGAAAATCCAGACATGAACGAGAAATCTTTGAAAAAGTTTAATCACTTCACGTTAACTTACAATCTCAAGCTTACTGTATACTCCGCCATACAAATATGCGGACACTTCTGCACTTTTAAAGCAATAACGCTTTAGCCATGCTTGCTCAGCCTAATTAAAATGTACGAAGATATCAGCAAAATTTTAAAAACTAAAAAAAAAAGTGACTGCTGTAGTATGCATCAATACGGAAGTTATATTAAAAACTAATTGTAACTACCTCCAATTAAAGTCACAAAATCCAAAGTTACTGGTTGGAAAACTATGAAAAAAAATGCCACAAAATAAATACTTAAACCAACAAATGCATTTTCTAACCCAAATAAATATCAGTAAAATTTTAAAAACCAGAAAAAAAGTGACTACTGTAGTATGCATCAATATGAATCCTTGAAATTATTTTAAACACTAACTGCAAAACCTGTCACCTCCAATCAAAGTCACAAAACCCAAAGTCACTTCTTGAAAAATAAATAACTAAATATCGCAAAATAAATACTTAAACCAACAAATGCGTCTTCTAAACCAGAAATTAGCATTCTAATTTCTCATTAGCTACCAGTTTTTGGCTCTCTTTGCTCAATAAGAGGATTTTTGCCTCCAACTCGGTTACTTTCCTATTCCAACTTGATGAGTGCATAATAAGCACGAAAAAACAGTCCATGGATGGAAATAACCGAGTTGTCGGTGTACACTGCGATGCAAAAGTTTAGACAAATGGCAAATATGTGAATAAAAAGGAAACTATTCAACGAAATGCTTTCAAATTTCTACTGCAGGTACACAATATGGTCCCAAATACGTATCTGGAGTTCTTAAAAATATAACTGGAACCAAATTTTGGACATTACAAAAGACATTTTTTTCATTGTTGCAAAAGTTTAGACAATAGTCAGATTTCATGCAAATATCCCTTGAAATGTGATTGGTGGAGGAAAGGCGGGACTTAATTATTCAATTATAAAGTGCAGAGATTGTTGAATTAATAATCAAAATCTCAAAAGCTCTGTAGTTTTCGTGTAAAGAAGATGAGAAAGTTTGGAAGTCGAAATTTGAAAATGAGCCTACTTTATTAATTTTTTGTCTTTTAAATCGGCTCTAGTATGGTAGTATGTTGTTTTTTACTTCCTTTTACGTAGTAAAGGAAGTATTGTGATCACGAAAAAAATTTCACTCAAATTTCGGTCTAAATTTTGATTTTGCTCACCCCTGAATGAATGTCGCGTAGTTTTTTCGACCTGTCAGCACGTGCATATGTACCTAACAACATACAAACAGCCGAAAAATCAATTTCGACCACCCCCGAGTAAATTACGACGAGTTTTCTCGTGACGTCTGTATGTACGTATGTGCGGATGTCTGTATGTGCGTATGTGGCTCGCATAACTCAAAAACTATATGCCGTAGAAACTTCTAGCTTGGTATGTAGGCTCTGAGGGGGGTCTAGTTGTGCACCTCCCCTTGTGATTGCATTCGAATGTTCCCAAAGGGGTCTTTTACCCCTTTTTTGGGGTAAATCAATGTTAATTTCAATACAGACTCAAGTGATATGAATTGGCGCCACCACTTGGCGACATGTCGCCAAGCTTTTGGTCGCCAAGTGTTTGACGCCAAGTTGGCGACATATCGCCAAGTTGGCGACAAATTTGGCGAAAAAATTATTTTTTGAATTTGGGTTCAATTTGGCGTTATTGGCGATATTTTGCGAAAAATTCACTAAATGATATTAAAATCAGCAATATTTAGAAAAATAACCATTGTAAAATATTTTTTGCATTGTTTCGTGGTAGATTAGGGGAGTAAATATTTGAATTGTTACCTTACTGACTCCAAGCACTTTTTTTAACACTTAAGGCAACTACTAAGAAATTTACACGTAAAAGGAAGTAGTGTGGGGTCCATACCAGATTTTTTACTTTGTGGAGAGCAAATTCAGACATGAGCGCATCGATTAAAAGACCAAGAAAAATTGTATTTCTTAAAGATGAAGAAATTGAAAGAACGGCTCGAACTGACGATTTGCCCCTTAATCCTACAAAACTTCAACTTGGGTCAAAAACAGCACGTGACAGCATAAGTAGATGAACAACTGAATCGGAATGCATAAAAAAAACAAAGAATTGTGCCTGAGCCTTTTTGGACAGAGTGTCCCAAATAAGCGAGATTTTAATGTGAAAAGCAGCATATGTATCATCACGACTAAAAAATGAATGGTACTTTCTTTGATAAAAATTATTAAAATTGGGATGGCCTAGATGGATTATAATTCTTTTCGCGGGACTTGAGAAATATCCAATGATCATATGCTGTGCTGCTTTTACCATTAAAATCTGGCTTATTTGGGACACTCTGTCCGAAAAGGCTCAAGCACAATTCTTTGTTTTTTTATGCATTCCGATTCAGTTGTTCATCTACTTATGCTGTCACGTGCTGTTTTTGACCCAAGTTGAAGTTTTGTAGGATTAAGGGGCAAATCGTCAGTTCGAGCCGTTTTTTCAATTCCTTCATCTTTAAGAAATATAATTTTTCTTGGTCTTTTGATCGATACGCATGTCTGAATTTGCTCTCCACAAAGTAAAAAACAACGTACTACCATACTAGAGCCGATTTAAAAGACAAAAAATTAATAAAGTAGGTTCATTTTCAAATTTCGGCTTCCAAACTTTCTCATCTTCTTTACACGAGAACTACAGAGCTTTTGAGATTTTGATTATTTATTCAGCAATCTCTGCACTTTATAATTGAATAATTAAGTCCCGCCTTTCCTCCACCAATCACATTTCAAGGGATATTTGCATAAAATCTGACTATTGTCTAAACTTTTGCAACAATGAAAAAAAATGTCTTTTGTAATGTCTAAAATTTGGTTCCAGTTATATTTTAAAGAACTCCAGACACGTATTTGGGATCATATTATGTACCTGCTGTAGAAATTTGAAAGCATTTCGTTGAATAGTTTTCTTTTTATTCATATATTTGCATTTTGTCTAAACTTTTGCATCGCAGTGTATTTCATCTTAAAATATTATTTGTTTAGAGCCATCTATTGATAAATTGACTTACTATACTGACAGCAGGTCTAGTTCGAAAATACTCAAAAGAGTATTTGCAACATTTTGTGAGTAATACTCTTAATTTTCTTCTCTTTACTTAAGTTTCAACATTGCAACAGAGTAATCAAAAGCCCGTAACGAATAGGGGTGCGACATCGAAGACAAAACATCGATGTTTCAAGACATCGATGTTTCGAAATTAAGACATTGATGGTATTGATACATCAACCAAAAAACATCGATGTTTTCAAACATCGATGTTTCAAAACATCCATCTTTTTTTTTACAAAAATTACTTACACATTTAAATGTTACGTTTTTCAGTAACTCCCCAATACATTGCGACTCTTTATGTCACTCAATTAGATTTATATTTTCTCTCCTGAAAAATATCAACCGTATGATATCGATGTCAATTATAGAAAACTTTTTTAATGAGATAGATACTGCAACAGTTGATTAACTGTATACCTTTTATCTATCGCATATTTTTATGAAAGTTTTTTTTTTTTTTTTTGAAATGTAAAACAACGTTATCAAAAAATTTTTCTAAAGCAAAACAAAAACAACGATGTTAAAAAACTTTGACCGTAAATCATCGCTAGTAATTTGAAAAAAAAAAAAAAAATATTTCAATACGATAGATATTGATTGCAACTGTAGAAGATGTTTTTTTTATTGCATATTTTATTCCTTTTTTTTGAAGTGTAAAACAGACATCGAAAGAAAAAAAAACATCGAACGCGAAACAGTGATCATTAAAAGACATCGACCTTAAAACATTGATGGTAACGATCAAAAACGCCTTCTAATGAGATTGATAATGTAGCGGCTGATTAACAATATAACCTTTGACTGCATATCTTAATGATTTTTTTTTTTGCTGAAATAGAAAACATTCACATAAAGAATAATAATGAAATAAATAAAATTAAAAAAAAATGGCGAAAGCAAATTAGAAATGTTTTAGAAAAATCGAGAGCAAAACATCGATAACAATCATTGAAAATGTTTTTTTAATGAGATTAATACTGAAACTTCTGATTAAGGATGAAAACTTCTTAATACGTCTGCATATCGCATATTTTTATCAAGCTTTTTTTGCTGGATTATAAAACATCGACATCGAAAAAAACATCGAACTCAAAACATCGATGTTGGGAAAACATCGACCTTCAAACATCGATGGTAAAAACATCGATGTTTTAGCAAAAACATCGATGTTTCCAAAACATCGACATCGATGTCGCAGCCTTAGTAACGAATACAAACACAAAGTACCTCTTTTTAACTAAAAACTTTATGAACTTTTATATTTCTACCAGTACTTTTTTCTTTAAATAAAATATATAATTATAAAAAAAAAAGCTTTAAACTGCTGGAATTGAACTATAACCAGTTCTTCAAGAAATACGAGCCGATGGTGATTCGGGCTCACATTATGATAACACTCAGTACAGTGGGACATTTTGAAGCCCCCCTCCCTTCCCCCACAGGACCATGAAAATATTTTGAGTTAAGTGGGTGTCAATTTACTGATATTTCAAAATTTCAACTGTTGTAATGTTTTCCATATTGCTTAGCATCAACAAAAAATTAGTTTCAGTGAATGATTTTTACATTCTATCTTTTATCTTGTTTGTTTGAAAAGAATAACAAAATAAATAAGACAATTTTGAATACCATATTAGGAATTAATCCATGAATTTTGAAAAGTGATAAGATCTTCTTATCAAAGAAAGAGCCCTGCTTACACTTGCTTGCAAAACATGTCGTGCACGTGCTGCTTCGTCTGTCTTCTGGACTGCCTTCTAAGCCCCTCCTAGCCCTGAGACTGCAGCAGCAGCACAAAGTGTAGTGCCTGTCTCCTCTGGGTACTAGTGGGAGTTCTCAAAAAGAACTTTTTCCGTAAAACAATGCATTGACTGACTCATAAATAGCAAAATTCTCAGAAGCTCAGACTGCAGCAACAGCACAAAGTGTGGGGCTTGTCTCCTCTGGGTACTAGTGGGAGTTCTCAAAAAGAACTTTTTCTGGAAAACAATGAATTGACTGACTCATAAACAGCAAAATTCTCAGAAGCTCAGACTGCAGCAACAGCACAAAGTGTTGGTCTTGTCGTCTCATCTGGGTACTAGTGGGAGTTCTCAAAAATAACTTTTCCCAGGAAACAACGAATTGACTGACCTATAAGCAGCAGAATTCTCTGAAATGGTAAATATGAAAGAATATCGGTAGCAAAAAGTGGGCTAAAACAGCAAGTGGGTGTTGACTTATAGAGGTTCTTGGAAATTTGTGTCCAATTAGAGAAGGTTGCTCCCATTGAAATTAACATTTGGCCAAAAATTGGAGAAAATAAATGTCGACTTAGTGAGGTTATCGAGTTCATGGATTCATTCACATTCTGTATGTATTCAGACTTTCCCTCATATTTAGAAGAGCAACAGGTCAATAAACTCACCTAGAGCTCCTGTAGAGGACAGGCTGACTTGTCCGACATTTTGGTTCAAAGACATTCTTGGATCCAGCCTTGTTACAGGTATTTAAAACACATTAATATTATACCTGGCTGCTCTGGCGTAGAATAACTTATGATTAGTTGGATAAAGCACCATATTAGGTAAATTTAAAAAGATAACTTATTTCTCGAATTTAAAAAAGTTTATTTGGAAATGTTTCATGAAATTGGGTCTATTTTCATATTGCACTTGTTTAAAGCCTGGGTTTATGAAATGTTTTTGTCATGTAGACAAAAATAGTCAAATATCATCTACGCAGCTGCAATTCAAGCTTAGCTTCCACTTTTCTTCAATGCGACTTGAGTACAGATACCAGTGGTTCCATGCCTACTGCTTTGGAACCAAAATGTCGAATTAGTTAGCTCCCCTCTAATAGGAGCCTTAACCTCACTAGAGAAGCCAGGTCCAAAGGAACCCCAGCCCGCCACTAGTACAGATAATATTTGAGGGTGAATGTTCAACTTTTTCTAGTGCCTCTACTATTTTATATAAGTATTTCTAATAATCTTAAATGCTGTCCTTACTTGCTTTTAAAGCTCAGTAATTAGCATTTTTGAAACGATTTCAATTTTCCAATTCATCACAGAAACGCAAACAGTTGATTAAATATTAATTCAGAGTCTTCTTCGAAGAAAAGCAAATTTACCTAATATATTTCTATCAGCATTTAAGTGTACCTCACGTAAAACGCAGAAAACATGGCAAAAATTGTGCAAGAAAATTAGATTTAGATTGCAAATGCTGCTTAAGGTAAAGCGCATTTTTTTAAAAAAATGATAATTACTTTTACATCTTCCCTTCTATTACTCCTGAAAAATTCATCCGATATCAAAGGGGATGAGAATTAAAATAATTTCATTGTCATGATCATTATTTTGAAGAAAGAGGAAAAAAACTCATTTAAAACTGGAATTACACCGTTATAGAAGAATTTACCTGGAGTTTATTAAATTAGAAATGTTTCCGATGTGGTAACAGCCATGTGTTCAGCCTTTAATGTTTATTGAAAGAGCAATTACTCTCCCGTTTGGATTTAATTTTGATCTCAGTTTAAAATTTCCATCTATTTAGTGATGTGGCTGTGTTCAGATTCCGCTAAAGACGATTTTCATCAATTTAATTTTGAAAATATTATGAATGCTTGTTATTTTAAATTCTAATGAACGAGGAACCGTTTAACGGGCTAGTATTTTACTCTAATTATTTAATACCAATTTATTAAGGTTTCCTTATTAGATATTGCATAATTTTAATGCAATATCTAATAAGGAAACCAAGTTTAAGAAGTAACTGTAAAAGAAGTATTTTTAAAAAAGAAAGAAATTGGGAATCGATCAAAATTGACTCATCAAACATTTATTTAGCTTTCATGTAATTATACCCTGTGCCTGTGTAACGAGAGCTGGCGGCTCAAAGTAAAATTAAATTCACACTCTCCGCACTTTTCTCCTGATGGTTGTCATAGTTACGCCGCGATGGACTTTTCCCCCACTTAGCTTTTGCAACAATAGTTAAATGCAAACTGTTAAAATTGCTTTTATACAGCACAATTTTTTTCTCAAAACTTTTTACTTTGTTTTTGTATGACTAGATGTTAGAAAACGTTGAGAAATAACTGAGACATTAGGATATAAATAAAAGCGTAAGCCTAATTCGATAAACATAAAATAAATGAAATGCCTCAACAGCAGTGCATAAAAAAGGAGTGGAGCTGTTTTCTTTCTTACGGTTTCCATGGAGACGACGCAAAAATTTCTCAACTTGACACGCCTATTTAAAAGTAACCGAGTATAGCTTATGTAAATCAAAAATAAACTTTGTTTTCTGACTTCGATTTTTGAAACATCAATTTTTTTATTTAAAAAAAGCTTTAAAAGGGGGGGGGGCGACTGGATAGCCAATCACGTGATTCATTATTTTATATATTCAGTGGAGATTAGACAGGCAATGTCGTGCTGTCGTTTATAGGTAGCGAATCACATAACTCATTTCTTTATAATGAATTATTTTACCAAGTTTTTAATTTCTTTATGATTTTTCTGCTGATTTATTAATTTCCTTATGCGTTTATAGTGACTTATTTATTCACTTTCAGACGATAAATATTTTCGCTTCTTATCGATTTTTTTATTACAGAATCATGTTTTCTCATCAGTTGCTTTTTTTAAATTTATTTAAATTTTATTTTCATGAACAAATGTGTTATTATTATTATTGTTATCATTTATTCATGTATTTATTTTGAAGACGAAATATTTTTTCGCACTTTATCGTCGATTTTTTTTACAACTGCTTATTCTCTATTTCTCATGTTTGGCAGTTCTGAAAGATTTTAGTTGAGTAAGTTCAATTATTCCATTTGCCTGAACATTTTTCTTTCCTTTTTTTTCATCTTTTTTTTTTTTTTTGCATCAGAGAAGTTAAATTTTTAAGATATTGAAAATTACTGTATGGACACGATAAGAATTTTTAAAAAAGCTTAAGCGTTTTAAACGAAATCGAAGGACTGAAATTTTTGATCAAGAGAACTCCATGAGTAAACTCACAAAAAAAAAAAAAAAAAAAAAAAAAAAAAAAAAAAAAAAAAAACGTTCCACAAATTGAATGAATCGGATCAATCGTTAAGAAAGAAATCGCAATGTCTTTTAGAAAACAATAAATTGTTAGCTTGCAGTCAGATATTGCATTCAGTTTTCAAACAATGTTTTCTTTCCTTCTTTTTTTCTTACCGAATTGCTCTCTATGATCTATAGTTGATTACTGCGGTTTCCTAAAAATTATAATTTTGTTTTACGCATTATGTGTCGACTAAACTAACAGATCAGGCAATGTTGTTTAGGGGGGGGGGGCCTTGGAGAATATGAATCTATTCTTACCTTGTTGATTCTTTTTTTTCTGTTTTTTTTTTTTTTAGAAAACTTTAGTTACAAGCATTTTGTTGAAGCTTTCATGCAATCTAAAAGGCACTATATCCATTATTGATTTTTCTTTCATACACTTTTCACTTATTTATTTACTTCTAGACGATGAATACTGTAACATATTATTTTTTCATTCATTTTTTTCCGTAACCAATATTTACTGACGTTTAATTAACATTTACAAACAATCGAAAAAGACGATGTTCAATGCTATTCATTAATGATGTAAATAATATACATTTTCACTCATCTTATTGATTATTTTTCTTTCCTCTCTGAAGGTTACTTAGCTCCGTTTTGTTGAAGTTTTCGGTCGATCGAAGAAGCCGCTATTTTATGTCACCCGTTAATAGTTTTGCTTATTAATTTTTCAATCTATGTCACTTTTGAAATATGTGTCACTTTGATGCATGTCACTTAGGAGTCATTTGAAGAAACAACAAGTAGGGTCCTAACGTAATTCGTGAATGCGAAAAACACAATTTGAATTTAAGAATTCAAAATGCAATCTAATGCCTGGGGCCGGATGATGAGTGTTTTTTCCTTTTATTTTGCTCGCTTGTTTGCTTGTTTGAAAAATAAAAAAAAACTTCTGAACATAAAACTAGTTTTTTAGTACATTTTTAAAAATAATTAACTAATTTTTGTCTTTCCTTATTGTAGATTAGCTTATTTTTGCTTTTACGGTAGCGATGCTTCAAAAATATTTTCACTGATGTCAGTACCTCATCATTTTTGGAATCCTTTGTATGTTTATTGAAAGAGCAAGTTTTAGCCAACGATTAAAATGCTCTTTTGGTCTCTGATGAAATGTGCATTAACATTCATATAAATTTCATTATCTCTCTGATTAAAAAAAAAAAAATCTTGTCATCAGCTATTGGCGACAAAAGCTCACCGCCAAGAAAAGGCCGAATCTGGCCAACAGGCGTCCCCCGTTGATGATCTGTCGGGGGAGCGCGGGAACGAGGGAAGGAGAGCGGGGGTGGAATAAAGCAAGAGAGAGAGAGAGAGAATCGCGAGGGGAGAAGAAGACATAATTAGAGTGAGAGCAAACCATCCGCCGGCACACACAAGCGCGCACTGCCTCAGCAGCCGAGAGAATCCATCGTCTGGTGTGGAGCGAGTTCGAACACAACAGGTGAGCGGAAGTTTTCCTCTTTTTTTTCTTCTCTCTCTTCCTCATCTTCGATGGAAGTTGGCGCCGGCCAATCGGTTCGAAGGGTTCGATTGGGCGCGCGCCGATCACGTGGGAAATTGGCGAACGGCAATCGAAGCGCGCGCCGTTCAATTGGAAAAGTTCGGGAGAGAGGAGCGCTCCTCGCCGCCGCTTTTTGCCGCGCTTTTAGGGGGCACGGTCTGCCGGTGAGCGGAACATTGCGCAATACTTAGTCTGGTTTAGAATTAACCGGACTTTGTTTAATCCAGACTGTCATTTAGATGTACAGTCAATTCCCGTTTATCAGCCGGTCTCCCACTTTTTTTTTTTTTGTTTCATAGTGATGATAACTGAAAAAAAAAGTACGAGTGCGTTGTTCTTCGTTTTGTAATTTATAACGATATGTTTTGCATTCAATGTTAACAGTTTAGCTAGACTTTAAATGAATGTGTGAGCGTTATTGATTTATTTAGCGGTTTTACGCGATAACATCGCATTTTTACCTATTTTCGGATTATCTGCGGTTACCCGGCCACCATATTCTGCGAATAATTTGGAGTTTACTGTACTTATTGTACATGCAGCACGTTAAAACTTCGAACAAATTGGGAGCAACGGTAGTTCGGACTTTCAAATTGTTCGGATTTTCGGAAATCACTTTTGCAATGAAGGAAAATAGTATGCTATTTAATCAAAAAAAAAAAATCTGTACAATAAATATATACATTGCATACATAACGCTACAATATGTGATTGCATCTTTTAACAAAATTTAACAAAACTCAACTATCATTGTTTACTGAACGTAAAGGAAAAATTAAAAATATTTGCAGTACTGTGTGTACTCAGTGATGAACTATTATACAGTAAATAAACAAAAAAAAAAAAAAAAAAAAAACAGAATAAAAATCATAGTCAAAGAAAATGTTTTTATCATTTTATGTTATTATTTATTTCATGAAACGCATCTGTTTCTTTACAATGGTCGAGAAGTTCATTTAAACTTCAGGAGTGAGCTTTCGGAGCTTTGACGTCTCGTGTTTTTGACGTTCAGATTTTGACATTATTCTGTACTGTATACATAAAAGGCAAATTACAGCAATAATGCATTTTTGTTGGCATAGTACATACTAGGTATGTACAAACTATACTTAATTCCCTCGTATGCAGTTTTATATTTAATTCTCTTAAATTCAAAATGCAATTTTCACTGTGCATAGTATTTCATTACTTTGGCTTTGGCTCGATTTGTAGTTAATTTTGTTTAATCCGTACTTGCATTAATTTGTACGACCTACAACCTATATTAGTCGGGAATCTGTTAAACCGGACTTTACTTAACCCGGACTACCACATATTGTATAAATAAAAGGCGAATGAGGGCAATATTGTCGGTTTGTAGGCCTGTAAAATAATATTCGTACATATTATACTTAGTTTTCTTATGCAGTTTTACTTTCATTCTCTTAAATTCAAAATACAGTTTTGACTATGTACAGTAACCTTTTTATTTTATTTATTTATTTATTATTTTTTTAGTGCCTTAGCTCATTCAATGTTCCTATTAGAGGGAGAAAATATCGTATTCTGTTAGAATTTGAGTGAGATTTTTAAACTCTGTGAGAGATTTTTTATTAAATCTGTAGTTAACAAAAAATTATGCTCGTGAAAGACAAAATATTACTACCTCTTATTTTGGCATTGATGAAACTTATTGCTGGGTTTAGATTCAAAGGATGTAAATGCGTGAAGTTGAAAAGAAATAGTTGTTAAAAAATGCAAAAAAAGCGAATAAATAAATTCAAAACCAGAAATGCAGTTTTTGTATTCCCGAAATTGCTGTATATTAAGTTTTTGGAAAAATGGGCAAAAAGAAATGAAATTATCAACGGTGTTTTTGTTTACGAATTTTTTAATTTTTTAAATATTTATTATATTATGTTTGTAATTTTTTGAAGAGGAAAATATTTTTTTTTTTTTGCTTTCTTTCTATGCATCTACGAGTGTGTATGTATGTTTTAATAACTTTAATATTGGGTGACACAAAAAGGAAATAATTTTAGTTTATTAATGTCTCGAAATTCGGTTATGTAGAACATATTTCTTAGTCCCTTGTGCTTCGAGATATCGAGAGTCGACGGTAAAAATAGAAATAACATACACTGCAAAAAATGAGCCGTTGTTTTTACGGTATAGCACTGGCAGCCAAGGTTTCAATTCAAAATTGTAAAATGCACAGTAATAAACAGTACAACTAGCAATTCTACAGTTTCTCACTGTTAAGTTAGCATTTTTCCAGTTTAGTGCTGTAAAATTCGTTGTTTTACAGTTTGTTACTGTAAAATTAGATTTTTTTTTTTATAGTTTTTTACTACAAAATTAGCTTTACTATACTGCAAAAACAACATTCATTTTTTACTGTGTAGCTCCAAACCAATCCTTGAAAATCAGGTTGAGGAGTAGGAGTTGGACTCATTTCAAGGCCGGGGGTAAATGAGTCGGTTTCGGGAGCTGAAAGCTTAAAAATTCCAAGAGTAGGAGTAAGTCCATATCCGTCCGAGTTCTTAACTATGCCAGGCTATACGTAGTAAGAATTAGAGTCGGAGTTGGCGTGATTTTTGGGAAACTTTAAAATTACAGGAAACGAAGTCGAATTTTTTTCTTCCTCTTCCTGTTAGGTATACTTAGTTGTGTTTCTGTAAAATATAGTTAAACGATGTCGAAAAATTGGATACACTCTTGTCAACACGAAAGATGATTAGGTTGCTATTTTAAAATTCTCGACTTTTGTTTTAAGAAATACGCTGAAATTTCATCTGTTCTTATTTAAGTTTTAAAACAA
This sequence comes from Uloborus plumipes, assembly GCA_038373865.1. Lineage (NCBI taxonomy): Eukaryota > Metazoa > Arthropoda > Arachnida > Araneae > Uloboridae > Uloborus > Uloborus plumipes. The sequence goes on along the minus strand of JAXGGA010003907.1, from coordinate 63,246 downwards.
ATGTATGTATTTTTTAGCTATTGTGCAATTAATTTGATGAATACACATGTTTTTAAATTTTACCTCGTATTCAAAAGCATCTTTTTGTGAATTATATATTTAGATATATTGAAAATACATCATTTTTATTAAAAATGAGTAACATAATGCTTCAAAGCTTAACTGCTCAACGTAAGGAATTATGCGCGAAGTAGTTTCTATTGAACCAAAAAAGAGCTTTGTTAAAGGTTGGGAATCACTTACAACAATTTGGAAGGAAACTAAAGAAGCTATTTTGTAATTGTCAAAATTTCTTATAAATACAGTTTAATATTGGTTATAAGATTCTAGTTATTCTTTGTGAAAAAGTCTGATTGTTTTCTTTTTCCTTTCCGCATCCTCCTCTCTTTAGAAATCTATGACTTTTTTTCAAAAAATGAATACCGCTACGCACCTTCTTAAGAAAAAAAAAAATAACACGTAACATTTGGGGGTGTAAGAAAGCATCAAGCATTGAAGGGTCACTTTTAATTCTTTCTTGAAGATTTCAAGTTAACTATATAATGACATTTATCTTCAATTCACATTCCCTGATGTTAAACCTATGTTATAATGCAGATACCATTATTCAAGTGACTTAATGCTGTGTGTATCATTGAAAATCAAATTAACCCATTAATGCCTGACATTTTTTTTTCCAAAGATATTTTGTATACTGGTTACAAACAGTGTTTAATGGACAGGAAAAATAATTAAAAAAATATTATGTAAAAAATAATTTTTTTATTAAGGAAAGAAAAATCATCCCTTAAAAGTTACGATAGACCCCAGAGGGTACATACTTTTTTTACTAAAATTTTTTTCTGCCTACGATATAATATTTAAAAAGACATTTTATAAGAAGAAATAAAATCAGCAATTAACATAAACTGGGAAGCTGGGAATAACTTTGAAAACTTAGCTTTTTTTCTTGAGATTGTGAACGATGTAATTTTTGATAAAGGTCATATTAAAACTGCTACAGAACACACTTTACAATGGTTATGTGCTGCAATCTGTTAATAACGAATTGAAACAATACCAAGGTACTCATTGAACACTACTATTTGGTTGAAATGTTCATTTTGGGGAAATTCAGACCCTTTTTCAGACCGTCCCTAAAAAGGGACGCTAGGCATTAATAGGTTAATGTTTTTTGCTGCAACATCTAATAATGTAATATACTCTTTCGATTGTGGAAATCCCCGTCAAGGAATTTCACGGTACGCCTAATGGAGCAATATATTTAACTGCATGCCACATTTTTTGCTATTACGTAAAGGACTCTATATCCATTTGTTTTCAAAATCCAGTTTTAGGCACTTTCTTACTAAACTTTTTTGTAATTTATTCAGAGACAAAAGCACTAAAAAAGAATAAATAAATCTTCTCTCAGAAATAAATTAGTAACTTTATCTAAACTCTAAATCGAAATGAAAGAAAAAAAAAATGATGGTGAAATTAGTAATCATTAAAAAAACCTCCTGATCATTATTTGACTTAGCCGATTAATAGGAAGATTATAAATAGCAGATTAATCGGTAATCGATAATCAGCCAATTTACTTATCGGTGCATCCCTAGTGTATAATAAAAGCTATACAAAGCTGCATAAAGCCTATTTCTCCTCGCAAATTTTTTATTTCAATTTTATTGGCGGTTTTAGAATTAACTTAAACAGAAAGAATATTGCTCGGATGAACTGAAATGCTTACGTGTTGTAATCAAGAAATCAATACACTTATTTCATTTCTTACTTTTTCGTGCGAACCAAACTTATAGAAATAAGTCTCTAGATTTAAATTTTTTTAAATCTTATTTAGAAGCTTTTTAGTTTTGAAATTTAGTTTAGGTGAAACTTTTCGAAATATAAAACTTATTTACGTCTTACCAAACCTTATTTTAGTTTTAAAAAACGGTTACTCACTCCCATTTTAACATAAAGAGAGAATATTCTTTATTTCCCACTACTTTTCTCTAAATATTACAAGTTTGTAAACTCGAGAGAGACAGAGAAAAAGAAACTTTAAAAATTGCTTTAAACTAATTTCGCTGAAATCAAAGAAAGCACCGAAAATCTGGATTCTTTGAAAAGTTTTAAATACCCAAAATCCGACTCTATAATTGCTTTAGTTTATTAACTTTATTAACAAAATTAACTTTGTGAAACTATTACGGTGGGTAGTAGGAGTACTACTTTTGTTATTATTATACTTATTATTATTATTCTTATATTTCTGACGTATTATTACATTTCGAACTTCTTCATTTCTATCTTCTCCAATAGTTCAGTTTTTTGCTATTTAGAAACAAAACCATTGTACCTAACTTTAAATGCAGATTGAGCGAATGCAATATAACCATATCCATTCTCCAGAAATATACGACTGCTCTTCAAACCCAATACCCCCCACCACTAGGACGCGGCAGAAGCAAATCGAGCATCAGCTATAACGGTACTACGTGCACCAGGGCTGCCTGCGCATTAAACAGGGGGGCCAAATGCCTGCCTAAACTCCGGGGAAGTAAAAGGGCCTTTTGATTAGGTAATTGATTAATTTTGATTGGGTAAGGAGATTGAACTTCTACAAATATAATGCAAAACTATCTGGATTCAAGTTCATCTTTTTTTTGGTAGATATACTGTATTATTATTATCATCGTTATTATTAGTTTCATTATTTATTTTAATTATTATTATCATTATCATTATTATTTATTATACTATCATTATTATTATTATTATTATTATTATTATTATTATTATTATTATTATTATTATTATTATTATTATTATTATTATTATTATTATTATTATTATTATTATTATTATTATTTATTGTATTATTATCATTATTATTATTATTATTATTATTATTATTATTATTATTATTATTATTATTATTATTATTATTATTATTATTATTATTATTTATTATATTACTATTATTATTTATTATATTATTATCATTATTATTATTATTTTTCGGTCTATTTCTAGTTATTATTACTTCGAACTTAAACTCGTTCTTCCCCAATAGTAAAGTTTTTTTTTCTTTTTCAAAACAAAACCATTGTACTTAACGCAAAATGCAGATTGAGCGAATGCAATAAAACCATATTCATTCTCTAGAAATATACGACTGCTCTTCAAACCCAATACCCCCCACCACCAGGACGCAGCAGAAGCAAATCGAGCATCAGCTATAACGGTACTACGTGCACCAGGGCTGCTTGCGCATTAAACAGGGGTGCCAAATGCCTGACTAAACTCCGGGGAAGTAAAAGGGCCTTTTGATTTAAAATACGGGCGATAATGCCGCGTCCGGTTGGGTAAGTTTTTGATTTGTTGCCGTTAGTTCTTGGCTGAGTTAGTGTAGGCGCTCGGCAATTAGCTTCGCTTGTGGGCTTAAAGGGGAGGATAGGAGAAAAATTAATTCCCAGCGACATGTTTATTGCCATTGTGAGCAAAATGATTTTTGGGTTTGATATGAATCGGCTTTTTCTTCTTCTTGGTTGGAGTTAGGGGAAATGATCGTGGTAGGAGATTTGGAAATAAAGGTTTCGTTATAGTCAGCTGTTGGAAAATTGAAGATCTTCGTGCAAGAAAGGAATAGCTCCACTTTTTTTTTGTATTGTGTTTTACAGTTGAATCTCGTTTATCCGGCTCCCGTGTATCCGTTCCTTTGGTTAATCCGGAACAAGTTTGTAGAGCTTTTGAAACGTTTTTATGATTTGTTGCGGTTAGTTCTTGGCTGAGTTAGTGTTGGCGCTCGGCAAATAGCTTCGTTTGTGGGCTTAAAGGGAAGGATAGGAGAAAAATTAATTCCCAGCGACATGTTTATTGCCATTGTGTGCAAAATGATTTTTGAGTTTGATATAAATCGGTTTTTTCTTCTTCTTGGGTGGGGTTGAGGGAAATGATTGTGGTAAGAAATTCGGAAATAATGGTTTCGTTAAGGTCTGGTGTTAGAAAATTGGAGATCTTCATGTAAGAAATGGATAGCTCCACTTTGTTGGTTTTGTGTTTTACAGTTGAATCTTGTTCATACGGCTCCCGTTTATCCGTTTCTTTGCTTAATCCGGATCCCGTTTGTAGAGTTTTTGAATAGTTATATACTCACATAAAAAATAATTTTTAAATTATGATAGCCGAAATGAGTTGCTTAGGATAAAAACTCGTTAAATCTACTTTTTATGGAAACTAATTTTATAAAAAAAGTAAGTTTACAATTTTCTTTACCAATGACTTGAAATCAGGAGTTCAAAAACCACTATACCTCAAAAAAAAAAAAAAATCGAAAATAAAGTAACGGTTTTAAGTAAAAACTAGTTAGATCTATGGCTCCACCTTCGGAACTATGGATTTTAAGAAATGAACTAAACAGGTTTTGATTTTAAACGACTCAAATATAAGTATTCGAAACTTTGGCTTTGTATTTGGTAAAGCTTGAGACTTAAAAAATTTGATAGTGGCCATTAAACCCAAAAAGTTGGGTTTAGTTTACTTTGGCGTTGTTGGTGCCACTTTGAGACAAGTTCCAAAATTATAACCCCACTTCACTTTATTCTGTATATAGTAATATTACACTATGCACTTTCCTATAACTTAACTAAATTACTATCTATAAAAAGAAAAATGTTTAAAAAAAACTTGCAAACCTTTTCTGAAAAAAAAAAAATATTTGATTTAAAATCCAAATAATAAGACATTATGCAAATTAAGCAAAAACTAAACAAACCTGCATACTTGAAGTTTAAAAAACATCCCATTTCATTTGCTGACTAATCATAAAGTTGGTCATCTTTAACTATTTTTCCAACTAAGTTTCATTGCATTTTCTAGATTGTATATTCTGGTCTTATTTTCTGTAATGTATTTAGAGTCATTCCATAGTGACTAACGTAACATTCAGAGCTGATTTTGTAACTGTTTTTACGTGTAACTTAAAGGATAAAAAATATTTTTAGTTATGCTGGTAGATTTATAATATACATGGTATCTATGTATCATTTTTGCTAAGAATTTAAAACAAAATTACTTACCGTAGATATTTTTTCAGCCAAAATAGCAGCCTGACTAAAGTACCATTTTTGCAACCCTGAAAGTTAATGCTCATGTTGTGAGGCAAACATTTCTCAAAGTTAAGTAAGTGTTAAAAAATGAATGGTATATTTGAAAAATGTGTAAAGTTGGCTTTTAAAAACATAAAACACATTTATTACATCTTAATTTCTTTAGTCTTAAGTGTCACTTTTACTCAAGATGGAGTGTGACTAACGTAATGAGACTAACGTAACCATCGAAAAACAAGCAGTAAACACACTACAAACTATTTATTATGGCTAATCTCAGTGATAATTACAATATTTTTCAATTTTTTTTAACTTGTTATGTTGTATGATTTTTATTTATTTATTTATTTTTTGATACTTTTTTGACTACAGTATTTTTTTTTCTTCGGCTGATATTGACATTTCCATGGAATGACCCTGTAGATGTTTTTTATAGCAGATGAGTAGATTTTTTCTCCAAGTTAACATTGACCGTCAGTTGACGATGCAAATATCCATTTTCTTTTCATAATCGACACGATGTATCGGCAGTTTGTATTTTTGTTTAGAAAAAAAAGTTTGGCGACCAACGTAACTTCTTGCAGTTGCCAAGAAATAATTTTAAGGGCGACTAAAAATAGCCACTGGCGAGTGACGACCGCTAGTCTCAACCTTTAGTATTTGGATTAAATGTGCAGCTCCTGCATATTTCGTGCAACCAAAGATAGTAAACTAACCCTTAGAATATCGGAATGTCATCCAAAAATAATATGTGAAGTTTCAGTTATTTTTTACGGTGTAGCTCTCTTTTGTTTATTTCTTTCTTTTTGGGGGTGTTTCTGTAAATAATATGTCGTTTCGATTCAGCATAATGTTTTCTATTTGATGAAATTTTGGATTTTTTTTAATACTGTTCTCCAACAGCCGAAATTTTATTTTGTACTTTCATATAAATGTAGTAGTTTTATTTGATACTACTATATAAGTGCGGGAATTTTATTTTTTACTGTTTTATAGTTGCAGAAATTTTATTTTGTGCTAATACATAAATGTAGAAGTTTTGTTTTAAAAACTTGTATTAGTGCTAAAATTTTACTTTATACATTTATATACCATAAAAATTTAAATTTGTAATTTTATGAAACTTTTTATTGGTGTATAACTGTAGAAGTTTTATTTTTTAAATTTCTTTATTAAATACTATTTTTACAAATGCTCTATTACACTGCAAATAAATTGAAATTCCTTTTTTAAAAAAGAAAGAGTTAATGACATTCAAATAAAAACGATTTATTAAAATTAAAGAACACATTGAACTTTTTATTTGTTCTTCATTTGCGTTATTATGCCTTTATCCAACATATATTTTTTTCTTTCAAAACAATAAAAAAAATAGCTCACATTTCACTCAAACACTTTTTGATAAAGAAAAAAATCGTCTTGCGTTAGAAGTTTAAAAAATGGAAAATACGTACTACTTCCTGTTAAAGCGGCTCTAGCCATTACAAGCAGCGGCTGTAAAGTTCGATAGTTTGCGGTGAATTACTAACGTATTAGGCTTAAGTTCTGAATTTGTATTACTACCCATTAAAATCGAATTGATAACCTTCACTGAATTCATGAAAGCAAACTTGCATTTTATGCCCAATTTATAAATGAAATAAATTTCGGATTTTCAATTAATACTACAGTGGACACAAAAAATGTTTTTTTTTTTTTTTCAATTATTGATCCATATGAAGCAAATGCACCCACAGCTCGATCATAGCATCCTAAGTCTGCAGTTTTGTCCTTGTCGTGGACTCTTCAGTTAAGAATAGCCAATAATCGAGCTGGAGGCAAAGATCCTCTTATTGTAGCTAAGATTGCCAACAAACTGGTAGATAAAGTGAATTTATCTTACCAGTAACCATTGCATTGATCTATATGTTTAAAACTTTGTGCTCTTGTATATTTACTTGATCTAAAGGCATAAAAAATGGTGCAAAAACAATGAATACTGTTTTTTGAAATTAAAAATTTTTTAACAAAATTTCAAAATGCTCCATGCGTCAATTTTTTTTTTTCAAACTTTGGATTTGGACTTAATTTTTAATCATTAGGCATGATTGCATAAATCTATGCATTACATGTAATGTTTTATGAGATAGTTTATAAAATATCTTTGAAAATGAAAATTTATATGAATTTTTCAGCTGAAAAAATTTTGACGCATGGAGCATTTTGAAATTTTGTTAAAATTTTTGTTTTAATTTTAAATTTCAAAAAAAGTTTTCATTATTTTTGAACCCATTTTTTTATGCTTTTAGGTGTAGTAACTATACAAGCACACAAAATTTTAGACATATGTATCAATAATTGAACGAAAACATTTTTTTTTTTGTTTCCACTGTAGCGTTAATGCAACTAGAAATTGATTGCTTTTTTTCTTTTTCTTTTTTTTTGGCAAGTTGGTACTTAAACCACGAGTCATGGTCATATTATCAAAAATATAAACTCATGTTATGACTGAAAAAAGTACTTAAATGATAAGCACGTGCAGCATTGAACGCTTAAAATATCTCTTTGTTTTCTGCTACGAAGATGTATTTAAAAAGAGAAAAAAGTTTAAGGAGGATTTAAACGCATAACTTCTTGAGTAAAATTCTGTTATTAGAAAAGTTCACTGAGTACAATTTAATGAAATGCGGTCATTTTGTCTTGGTTTAAAGTATTCGTATGATGTTAATAAGACCAACGTGTTTCTGAATATTTTAATCGTGATGAAAGACCAACTCAAAAAATACTTCTCTTTCTTTTTCATTAACTAGTAAATAGTTGGAAAAAATAGTTATTGTGTTTCATAAAAAAATATTTGTAGTAAAATCATAAGAATAATTTTTTTTTTATGATTTTACTGCGTGATAAAAGTTTAAGACCCTATTATATCCAACCTCATCTGAAAATAGTTGCAAAATAGAAAAAAAGGTGCTTTTTGGTGCGCACCTACATAAAAAGCAATTTTTGTCAGGGTTAGTTAAAGTTTTGATTGCCAAAAAATCTGTGACTGCTGAAGGTCATGGACTATTAAAAAAGAATGCTTACAAAATGATAAAATCAATAATTTCAGAACTTTATTAGAGGATTTAAATTTAGCATTACCTGACAGGCTGCGACAGATACAAGGGAGGCGCGATGGGGGGGGGCGATCACCCTTCCCTTGAGTTACTCACCGCTGGTAAATTTTTAATAATGAAGTCCAAAAAAGTCATTTTAAAACTATCTTTGACGCTAGGAAAACTTAGGAGGCTCCCTTCAGGATGCATTTCGCGATTGAAGTCCAAAACGAATGAGGTCAGGGGTGCCCACAGAGGGGGATTATGACGCGAGTTGCATTATCACAATTTGGGGGAGGGGGGATGTTTTAAAACTGACTTATTTATTTATTAAAATTATTTAATACACTAGGTGGCCAAAAGTATCCGGACACTTTCAAAAATTTACATTTTTAGATATAACTCGAGAAATAAGTGATCAATTGTTCTTTAACTTTAGTCATACAAAATATATTCTTCACCGAACATTTCCAAGTTGAAATTAAATTACCCTTGCATTTGGGGGACGATAAGAAGGGGGGTCGAAAGAAAAACCGCTTTTTGACCATAACTCTTTGAAAATAGCTCGGAATAAGCTATGCATTTCAGTAATTAATTAGCATACTATGTATAATTACTGTACAAATTCAAATGAACGTACCACTCTTTCTTCCGAAGATATGAAACATTTTTTAAAAAACGGCAATTTTATTTGAAGGGTTTTTGCTCATAACACGCAGAGTATTTAATCAAACCTTATCAAAACTTCAGGAAAGATGACAAAATACAAGAGAAGAACATACTAAAACGGTTTTTAAAAATATTAAAAATCCGATGAGATATGAGGGTTAAAAGGAAATAATTTTGCACGGCGCATGCGCGAAAGACAGAAATTTATAACTACAAAAATATTGTAGCCTGGTGTATACTGCATCTTATAAAAAAAGTTCCAGTTGAATATCGTAAAAATTGAAAAAGATATCAGCGATCTAGTGAGCTGTAATTCATTCATTTGCAGTCAATTCATAAATGGAGAGGGGTTGTTCACAAATAGTGTGGGGACAATCGAGCATATTTTTCAATGTTAAATTGTATACTGTTTAAAAATTTATATTTGGCATAGAAGTCACATTTCGCCCATTCGGCCAAAAAGACCTTATAAGTAGGTGTCCAAAAGTATCCGGAGACCCCCTGAAACGTTGGTTTTGAACGATGACGAAATAACCTTTATTTTAAAAATAGCTCTTTGTGGACAGACCCTCACTATGTATGTAATTTCTGCGAATGAATGAAATACAGCTCACTAGATCGCTGATATCTTTTTCAATTTTCATGATATTCAACTGGAACTTTTTTTATAAGATGCAGTATATACCAGGCTACAATATTTTCGTAGTTATAAATTTCTGTCGTTCGCGCATGCGCCGTGAAATTTTTTTTTCTTTTAACGTTTATATCTCATCGGATTTTTAATATTTTTAAAAACCGTTTTAGTATGTTCTTTCTCTTGTATTTTGTCATTTTTCCTGAAGTTTTGATAAGGTTTGATCAAAAACTCTGCGTGTTATGAGCAAAAACCCTTCAAATAAAATTGCCGTTTTTTAAAAAATATTTCATATCTTCGGAAGTAAGAGTGGTGCGTTCATTTGAATTTGTATAGTAATTATACATAGTATGCTAATTAATTACTGAAATGCACAGCTTATTCCGAGCTATTTTCAAAGAGTTATGGTCAAAAAGCGGTTATTCTTTCGACCCCCCTTCTTATCGTCCCCCAAATGCAAGGGTAATTTAATTTTAACTTGGAAATGTTCGGTGAAGCCTATATTTTGTATGACTAAAGTTAAAGAACAATTGATCACTTAATTCTCCAGCTATATGTAAAAATGTGAATTTTTGAAAGTGTCCGGATACTTTTGGCCACCTAGTGTATTTTTTTAGTTTAAATTTTGACTGATTTTTTCAAATAAAAATTATTTATTTATTTTTTTTAACTTAAATTATTTCTTTTATTTCTTTATTATTGATGTATTTATTTATTTATTTATTTTGTGTGTGTGTGTGGTAAGAATGACTGGAAGGGAAAAAAGCGATTCTTTTTTGTGCATAATTAGTACTTTTTAAATATTAATAATATGTAAAAAAAAATTAGTTATAATTTAAAAAATAAATAAATAAAATAAAAAAGAAGGGCAAAAATAAAAAGTACAAGAGGGTTGCGAAAAATTTTGGGGGGAATTTGCGAAAATTGAGCTTGGGGGAGATGGGCGCCCCTGAATGAGGTCAACATCTGTAAACCAAAACGTGGAGTCAAGAATACGTAATAAAATCAATCGCCCCTTCATTTGGAACATTCTAGATCCGTCATTACTGACAAGAAGCCGTGAAGACATCAAGCTCCATCCTATGAAGTCAATTAAATTTTAAAATTCAGAATACTTGAAATTTCTGTCTTTAGACCATGAAAACACGGGAATATGCTAATAGTAAGAGCTCTTCAATGCTTCAAAACAAATTCGCGCCAACGTATTCCTCCCCCGCAAAGCTAACAGCCATTCTCCATTCTGCACAAAAACCAACGCCAGCGATTTCTGCCAAAGCGGCGCAATAACTTAGCTTTAAGCATTCCATCATGTGTCTGGTATCAGTATTAACGAGTGTTGGGCAAACATCCCTTTCCCGAAATGTGTTGCTAAATCTTCCCTTTCCTGTTCTGGGAAGAAAGAGTCAAAAGAAGCCCTTTGGACAAAAGCTCGTCAGCACAAACCGCCTGGTGTTTGAATAATACTTAAGCCTATCACAAAACACGACTATGAATCTAAAAATTTCTTTTATTAAAGCCGGAGCGTGAAATCAGTACATAAAACACAACACGTGCAGAAGACATTGGCCAAGCTGTTTATGCTGGCTAGGCGAAAGAATCCCCGCTGCGGTCTGCCCTTAAAATAGGCGGTGCCTCAAACCAGCGGACCTTTGGTAAATAGATTTTGTTACCGAGGTAAAGATTTTACTCTTTTTTATACTTTGGAAGAGTCTCCATAAAAATTCACACCTCGGCCATTGAGGAAGCATTTGTTCTTGCCTGTTTTGGTTTAAGAAGTTTTCCGAACGGGTAAAAATAGGCTTGGTTCTGCATCCACCTACAACTAGCATCAGGCAATAACCGGTAAACTGGAGTTTCTATTAACATGTACAACATGAAGGAATCTACTAAGTGATGTTTACAGAGGGATTTTATTAGTTAAAATAGAAAGCATTAAATTAGAAAGAATAGAAAAAACAAAATGCTGTTTAACAAACATTTTACATATTTCAAAATAATTTTGCAATTTGGATTGTTCTTCTTTTCTTAAGGAAAAAAAGGAAAATCTTGAAGATGTAGTAAATAAATTAAGACTAATTGAGCCCTTTCTTAAGACCATTCCTTCCCACCTCCAAAGCTCATAGAACTCTTTTGGAAACAACACGAAATGCGCCAATGTAAGCAAATAGCATGAAATACAAAGCTCCTAATGGTGGAAAATTGTCTATTACAAATATTCTTATGACCTCATATTTGAACATTGATCAAATTTTCACTGTGTTCTAAATACACTGCGGGACCAAAAAATCAAATAGAATAACATAACATATTTATATTTCTGAGGATGCACTGCAACCATTGCTTAGCACTCTAATAATATTAAGAAAAATAAACATTAACGGTGATACAAAACCCTCTGGCTGCACTATTGTAAATATATTATAAATATAATAAAGATTGTTATTATTACCATAAAGCTATGGTTGCGTCAATGTAAATATAATATAAATATAAAATAACAAATATTATTATTATCATCACTATTATAGTAATATCTTTATTATCACTGTTACTTATTTTATCGAACATTTAACGTTTAATTTCTTCTTCCAGAAAAAAAAAACTCCAAAACATGTCAATTTTTTACTCCTTTTTTGGTTTACGAACATTATATATATTTAATGATATTTCTCAAAAATGTTCCACATAAAGTTGAATAACAGTAAAAGAAAAACTTTTATTTAACATTTAAGTTTGAAAAAAATAATAAGTAGATTTTATGGTGAAGTTTATTTCAAATTAATTTTTATCCGGCAATTTTTATTTTACTGCTAAGGTTCACAGTTTATTCTTAAATCGAATTGAGTTGCAATCCCACGTTTGTTTTCTTTATAATTAAATTTGGAAAAATAATTATTTTGAAAAGCTTTTGCGCAGCAAAATACATAAATAAGTGCTAAAACGGTAAAGGTAAGTTAACTGAAACTTTCATTGAATAGGTACTTGTTGCACATGACTTTTGGAATAAGACATTCTACAAGTGTCGCAAAATTTATTAGACAGCGGTAAAGTTTTACGGCTAGATTTTTGGGCGTATTTTTCTTTTCGCCTTTAAATCCAGTCCAGCAGTGTCACACAAACCGTGATATTTTCTGCCTTTTTATGGCGGATTCGTAGTCATTTCACTTCAACAAGTCCGCTTTTATCGTCTTCATCAAAGCGGGCGATGTCAGTCTTCCGATGAAGCGTATTTATTGGGAAAGCAGACGACTTTATTTTTATTGTTAGTTTCTGATTACTTCCTCGGAACGCAGGCGATATTTATGACGGCATTTTAAAGAATATTTATCTGGTTAAATGAGTTATTTGAAGTTATAAAAAGATGCATTTATTGATAATTCTTCTACGTACATGAGTCTAATTTATTACGTATTTAATTTGAGAATAGGAGTTTTATTAAATTACTCGGCCTAACTTCGTTATGTCAAATATCCTCGGGAAAAACAGATGTACATATTTCATGATAAAGATATTCTGGTCGGTTGAAGGATAATAAATCTTATCGGAAATGATATCAGCTAGCCTTTGCAAATAAAATTTCCAATGCAATCCATATAACAAGTTTAAAATATTTGCGTGATTAAAATTTATATTCAAAAGAGAAAGAGACGTTTTCAAAAGAAAAAAAAACTAACTAAAAATAATCATGATTTATGATGAAACATGATTTAAAAAAAAAAAAACGCACAGCCACTGAAAAAATCAAACTATCTTTTAATATAGAGTAATCTCTACTTATGCCTCGGCGTAGGAATAATGCACCTAAAAGTGACGCATTAAAGAGACACGCAAATAAAGTTCAACTTTATTTCAGGTCGAATCAAGTTTGAAGGTAAATAAATAGCAGAAAAAAAGCAAATAATAGTGAATATTTTCATATTAATAAATTTGTTTTGCCAGTAAAACAATGTTGAACAAAAATTAAGTGAAATAAAATAATATGATCAAAACTTGCATACTTTAAATTTTTTTCAAGTTCAAAAGTTAAAAGAGATTTCATCGATTAATGAAAACTTGCATTGAGTTTTATGTACTTTCATTGTGATTTTTAAAATCAGCCAGTGAATGAGGGAGACATATAAAATAGGAGACAAATAAGTGAGCAATTATTGAATTGTCATTCATTACTTACAGTAAAGGGGAAAAAACAGGAGAGAGGGAACAAGAAAAACAAACACGCAGTAAACTCTCAATTATGCGCCTGCCCAGGGGACCAATAGAAAAAGGCGCATAAGTGCGAGAGACCTATAAGTGAACCAGCCTATTTACAGGACTGAAACGCAACATAGGTTCTTATGAGACAATGAATAAGAATGTTTCTATAGAAAAGGGACATATTACTACAGTTTGGCAATTACTGTAACGTAACTATAATGTTAAAGAGAAAACAAAACATATAGCATACCTAATTACAAACTGTTCCCTTTAAAAACGATGCATACTAGATATTTGTCCCTCTCCGAACTCTAGTTCATGCGCAAAAAATGCCTTCCGGAGCAATAAAGGTTAAAGATTTAAGAGAAAAGTGAGGAAAAATGCTTATTTTTTAAAGCAAATAAATTATATGTTTTACATTTCAGGGAAAATTCGGCGCACAAGTAAAATATTTAGAGCGACGCATGAACGAATGATACTATCATTATTTTGTTATGGAAAGTGCTGGGACCACTCAAAATCGTCGTAAAAGTGAAAAAGTCGCATAAATGAGGCGGCGTATAAGTGAGAGTTCACTATATGTCTGTAAACAATAGATACATTTTATTTCCTGATTATACTTCACTGATTTTGTTTCTTTTTAAAAGTTCCAAATTGATTTAAACCTGAATTATAAAATAGTTATTTGCAATTTTTGTCCTTTTTAATACGTTTTTATTAGTTTCACCAGCGGGTATGGGTCATTCCGACAAAAATGGTACAAATCATGTCCGAGACTTCAGAATTTCTTAAAATCAATTTTAATAACTACCACCCATTAAGTGTATTTTTTATTGATTCTCCATTTAATTTTGTGCCATCAAGTATAATTGATTAGGTATAATCCATTTAGAAATGACACAAAAAAAAATATCTTTGTCAGAAGAAGGAGAAAATGACGTGTCCCAGCTTCAAATTGCTGGAATTTTAAATGTTATTTAAAATTAAACTGAAATGTAACAACAAAATAAATGACACTGCACTGAACAAAAGATGCTTCTGACACCATTTCTGCAGTTTATTAAGCAAATGAAAAAAAAAAAATTCCACAAAAAACGCTATTATTTATCCAAGTCCCTAGATTTTCTATGTTTCGAATTGTCCACTCTGTTATATGCCTTTTGGAAATAAAATAAACAATTGCATTCAATCTGATATATATTTTTAAAAATATAGGTAGTATAACTGCCGTGATTAGCTTGCTATATTGAATTATGTAGTCAACAACCAGGGTGAGCCCAATTCTTTTCTTATGATAGTTAATTTGAACTGTTGGATGCCCACTCTGTTAGAGCCGATTTCATGATGAAAATAATAGATTATTTCTTGAAATTGCAGACAGACTTACAGTTTTAGGCTGTTTATTCCACTCTATGCTTGTTTTGAGATTCTAACTTTTCTTTGTGATTATACAGATATTTTTAAAGGCTTATTTGTCCACTCTGTTATATGTCCACTCTGTTAAACAAAGTGATCAAAATATTTAAAATCCTTTCATAAATGAGTCATGTACTAGTTATTTACACTTCACTATACACAAATAAATGGAAATTCAATAAAAAAAATATGATTAGTTGGTGGAAATTATTTAAATTGATAATCTTAAGTAAAGAGTTTCAGACATGATTTGTACCATTTTCGTCGGAATGACCCATGTATGATGTAACTCTGAATAAAAGATAAAATTCACGTTCTTTGCAAACATAAAAGTAATGTATCTAATACTATTATTAATACTAAAGGCTAAACTATATTACATGTTTATATACTAGTATTATAAGTGTTTCAGTTTGTATACAACTGAATAAAAGACAAAATTCACGTTCTCTGCAAATATAAAAGTAATACACATTTTACTATTATTAACTAGCTGCCAGGGCAGCTAGATTAGCTTCCTGCGGCATGTTGATGCATAACGTCCCCCTTCTCTAACTTTTACCTCATTCTGAAGTTATATTATTTGATATAATTTAATGTTCATTCGATTTCAAGACATACCACGCACGTGGCCCGGCGTTGCACGGGCACTTCGTGCCTTTAAAGTAGTGAGGAAATTTTCAAGAAACTACTCCCCGCCAAGGCGGCTCGCTAACAGGCGCTTCAGCCTTTACTTTTTTCCTATATAAAAAAATCATTCGAATTATTGAGATGCTACGCGCCTTCAAGATGGTGAGGAGAGTTTCAGTAAGTTCAGCTCGCTCAAAGAAAAAAAGCAGACATAGACACTCAGTTTTTAATAGATGGCTTTTCAACAAATGAATGTTTCAAAATATTACAAGTAGCTAGCGATAAAAATTCTACGTAAGTGGCCCGCTTATGAGTTTCGTGTTTGATTTAGTTAAGCCTTCATTCAAAATTCTCATTATCATTGTTATTACTGTTTCATAGCAACGACGGTTTGCAAGAATGGATTTCATATTTAATCATTTATTAGGCTTAATCGCTTTAAACTTGACTACTTATTAGTTGATATCTTATCTAATTAAAATTGTATAATTATATAAATTGAAACTAATGAAGCCTGAAAAATTACCTATCTATCGGTACCTGGTTCGACTTTCAGTTCAGTGGCGTTCAGGAGAAAGAAGCATGACATAGATAGAAAGAAAGATAGAAAGATAGAAAGATAGAAAGAAAGATACTCGGTTTTTAATATAAGTAGATATTAAAAGCTAAACTATATTATATAAGCTATATTTCTTATATTACATGTTGATGTATTTATATGAGCATCTAAAAGCGTATTTTTTAGTTTTTTTCAATCTAATTTAAAGAATATAATTTCTTAGTCAGGCTTAATAGAGACCACTTAGAAAAATTTGCCATTAATTTATTGATACTATGATCCAGAGCATTGCTTTGCAGCAATATTATTTTGAAACTAGTGTAATTCTTATCTTTGAAATTACTTTTTAGTAAATCAGGCATTGTCGTTAGAATTATTACTCTAACTTTTCAACAATTCCTGCATTTTAGCTTAATACATTTTACATGATCTATTTATCATTTTGATTTGTTACTACATATCTCTATCGCTGTAAGTCAGCCTTATAATTAGCCGCTAAATTCATCGATGTTAGACTTTCTTACAAAAAAGATCGTAGCCGATCAGAACAACGCCACCTTAATACTAAATACCAACTGCTTTCTGGTTTTTAGCAAATAGCAAATTTTCTAACTTGGTTTATGACGCACTGCTATCTATCAAAGTTAACAATGGGGGAGTTTCCGAAATTTCAAAAGTATTTTTTTCTGAAAGAACATGCTTCAAAACATAGGAATTGACCATTTTTTTATTTTTTGACACAGTTATATATTTTTTATGAATTATTTTAACCGGTGCGCAGATGCTATTCTGAAAAAAAAAAAAAAAAAATGCGCATGACGTCAGTGGTGCACGTAAGCGCGAAATCTAATTGGTTGTAGTTAGATGACGAAGGTCGTGACGTCACCGATTCCTGCCATTGCACAGCTCAAATCAAGCAAAATGGTGTTATTATTGGAAAGAGAGCTGGTAGGTGCACCACTGACGTCACAAAAATCACTCCCCGTTTTCAAGGTAGGGTATTTAAAAAAATTAATACAAAATAAATTGTTGAGAAAATTAAAGTATTTTTCGGGCCCATGTTATTTTTTTTATATCATTCTATCAATTTCAGTAACAAAAAGTAGCACTTTTGACTGAAGAAAACTCCCCCATTGGTTGATTTCTAAGTTAAATTCAAAAATTAATCAATCAAACTATTTAACTTTAATATTGTTTGGATCCATCGCCAATAGCTGCAAGGCGCAAGGTGGCACTTTGTTTCGAACAAATGTATACCGCTTTAAGACAAAAGAAATAGGTATTTAGTATTAATCAGGCGTTGATCAGAAAGGCTATTTGTTGGCAATTGCGTGTTTTGAAAATAAAATAGCAATATCCACTACTAAATGATACTACTGAAGCATTCATAGTATTAGTCATTGGCATAAGAAAAGAACGTAATTACTCTCGTACAAGCGAAACTAGCATTTAATGAAATAAGAAAAAACTACGAATTGAACACCATTTAAAGTATTTTGAAAATATATTTTCTCCTAATTTAGAGCCATTAAGAAGGGAAAATATGAACGTCTGCAATGAAGTTACATCTTGAAGTATCATGAAATTGAATTTATTATGCCACTTCTAACCAGTAAAGCTGTGTACTTAAATGCAAAATATAGTTAGGCGTCATAATGCCTATGGCTATTATAAGCAAAGATTATTTCCAATTCCATTTTAACAGTTAGTAGCACTTACTTTTAATAATCGTTTTCGCAATACGAATCTTTACTTCTAAAGAAACTATTTTTATCAGAGATATAATTATACAAGTTGTATAACAAGATTACTTCAATAGAAACGCCGGAGAATACGACTCTTTTGTAACGTGATGGAATGGAAGGAACGAAAATGAAATTAATTATTTTTTGCAATTGAATAGTCTTTGGGGAAAATAATTAACATTCCTTCACTGAAGGCAAAGGGAAGTGAGTTGCAATTATTAATAAGAACAAATTTTGGTAATCGCAGTTGTTGCATTTCATTTAAGCTCACATAGAATGCGTTCGTGAGTGAAAGAATTGGTAAGTTTAAATTGAAAAATTTCCCGACCTCGTTCTTTTATTGCGAAATAGATTATAATATACTCGTTTCTATCCAATATTTCTCAATTTGTCACATGGCAGTTAACTTTTAGTTATGTTATTTTATTGCGTTTCTTATGAGTTTTTAGACAGAAAAGTATCTCACTCGTTAAAAATCCCTATTTTTGAAATTTCTAAAAACGTTACCCGACGGATTCAGTCTTGTAAATTTGTACTTGGAAACACATTTGAGAACAGATTGGAGACCATTTTAAGAACAGATGGGGGACCCTTTCGCAAACAAATTGGAAACACATTCTGGCACGCTTGTAAAATCATCATTTTCTTTCGTATAAATGTAATTTCAGCGACTTCTCTTAAATACTATCCAATCCAATAGAATTTCTCAATATGATATATCTAAACAATTTGTTGTAAGGAATCCCTGTTGGTTGTTGCCGTTATTTTTAAGGAATTGGATTCACTATTCAAGGATCTTCCATTGCTCGGTGGCGGTTGACAGCTTCTAATAATTAAAAAAAAACAGCTGGTATAGTCAAGGGAGGTTTCCATGAGTACTGTTAAACGTGTTCTAAAAATGTGCTACGAAGTTTTTTAAGCAAACAAACAAGTTGCAGTGCTCAAAAAACGTTCTCAAATACTCTTTAAAAGCACACCGCAAAAAATAAATTGTTGTTTCCACAGTATAATACTGGCAGCAGATTCCAGTTTAAAACTGTAAAAATGATTAAATTGTAAAATTAGCAATTTTAGAGTTTATTACTGTAAAGCAGAATTTTGCAGTTTATTAGTGTAACCTGAACAAATTTAGTTTTTTACTGTAAAAGTAGCAATTTTTAATTTATTACTGTAAAATAAGCTGTATTATACAGTAAAAACAACATCTATTTTTTACAGTGTATAATAAAAGTGCGTTAAGAGGAAGTGTTTTCAGAAGCATTTCGAAAGCCGCTCTAAAAGAGTACGCTTTAAAGTGCTCTGTAAGAATGTTCGCGTTCAAAACGCGTCAGAAGATTTGCAGTGTACAACACATTTACTTTCTCAAAAATATGTGTAAATATGTGTATGTATACACATATAGTATACAAATACAACGTCAGATTGAATTACCACTAATTTCATTTAAGCATGCGTGAAAACCTTCAATACCATGTCCAATGAAAAAGGAGACAAAATACAAATACTCCCCCCAAACTAACCTAAAATATCGTCGTTTGTAACTACTGTTTACGTCACGCTGAGTCGAAAGTTATCACCTCTATAACTCAGCATTTTTGCGTCCATGATTTTCATTTCTTATCAAATTAGACGGCCTCCTGCAACGAGGGGGGTTGTGACGTTGCAAAAGATTCAAACGCAAACCTCCTGTCAGGGATATGCAACCGTGTTTCATTTTTAGTGACACTACATAGTGCTAAAGTGCAGTATATTGCCAGATTTGCATATGAATTGTATCTGAAATTCAGATTACATTCGATGTAATGAGACGAGAATGCAAAAGAAAGTAGTTTTTATTGTTGCTTTTAAATTACTTCATTAGTATGTTTTAATTACAGCTGTTTTCTTTTAATTCGAGAGCAACAGTGTTTTTTATTTTATTACAAGGTTTTTTGATAGCGTAAAGTGAAATAACGAGCAAAAAGTGAAATGATTAAATATTTTCAATTTGCAGCGCCATCTGTCTAAAAATGTTTTGACTGTGCTCTTTACCTTGCAGTTGATCTCAATCAAAAAAAAAAAAAAAAAAATCTAAATATAAATATAAAAGCATGTAATGAGAGTAAAACAAGTCTCTTTCAAAATTCAATATACATATTGCTATATTTTATAGTTTTCCAAACAAAGTAAATGTATAAAATATTAGTAGTTATCATTTTACGTAATTATTGAGATCTACTGATGCTTTGTGCAGTACTTATTTAGTTAGTATTAGGCATATGTTGATTTTAAATGATTTACTATTTGTCATGTGCTCGCTGACTAAACCGAATGGTGCAAAGTGAAATAGTTCATTTTGCTTACTTATTTATTCATTCATCAAATCACTTACTGATTCATTTATTAATCAATTCATTACATTCCTTTATTCATTAATTCACCTATTTATTCATTCATTCATTTTCTTATTCATTCACTAGTTTATTTAATCCTTTATTATGGATTAGTATAGTATTTCATTCTTTGTTTATTCATTCGGTCGTTCATTTGTTCCTTCATTTGATGATTTTTTTAATAATCAAATTAAAATAGTTCATTTAACCACATTTTACTTTTCCCTTTCCAAAGTGAAAACTTTCAGCTTTTTTTTTTTTTTTTTTTTTGATGGTACAAATTTAAAGCCAAAAATAAAAAATAATGTTTCAAAGTAAGTTTTATTACAAAATACATTGTTCTTTCTTTTTACTACACAGTAGCTTTAAATTTATCTATTTTGAAAAAGGCAAAGTATTTTAACTAATTTCGCTTTGCCTCCAATTCCTAGCTCTTTACCCTACCCTAATGAACAGTCTTTTCGAACGGTTCATCAAAAAGAACAACTTTTCCATCTGACATTAATCATAAAATTGAACTGTATGTACATCAGCTCCGCACCACCTCTATCACCCCTTTGAAGGACGGTAGTTGCTCCGCAAAACCACAAATTTGAAATTATTTCTCAAATTTTTAAATTTTTTACAATTAAAATTGCTTAATCCCTTTTCTTTTAAGTTTAATAAACACCAATATGTGGCAGAATATTATAATTTCGATTTCTGTTGCCTCAATTTCTTGTCCAACTCATCCCAAATTTTAAAATTAAAAATGGAAATATTTAAATTTTTTATTAGAGCTAAAACAGTCAACCAATTTATTTTTATTTTACATGAGGTCTTGAATCATGTTTTTAAAATGATATAAATTCCTTTTTGCATGAATAAACAATTTTTTTTTCCTTGTCTAGATGGTGGGTGTGAGCAAAAGGAAACACCTGCCCCTTAGGGTGGTTCAAAAAAAATATTTTTTTGCTACGGACCAAGGCGTACCCTACTTTTTTAACATTTATGTATGAGATCACTCCCCTAAAATTTCAGCTTCCTACTCCTAATGAAAGATGGTGCTTAAACACCCTTCATTTTTACGCTTTTTCATAATTTTTCATAATTTCCAAGTTTTTCAGACCAAAGAGACCATTTTCTTGGAAGAGATTTTTTTTTCAGTTATTCTCATTTTCCAACGCACAAATATTAGTTCAAACAATTGAAAAGTTTCTTAATCAACACCTTTGATACAATCGATTATTTAGTAGATCGCAGCATACAATGTAGATTGCGGTACTACTAGTCAACATGTTGTGCTATAATTTTCAAAACTTACGCTTGCCAAAATAGAGTTATGGAAGAGCTGTGCAAAATGTTTTTTATGTTTTTAAAGTAATGGGATGCAGAGAAAAAAATTGCAAGATTTAAAGTTTTAAACTAATAGGGCTAACAGTATCACAAGAATGAATTTAATTATGAAAACTAATTGCACAAAATAAACTATTGTAGCTAGTCTGGCATAGAACTAATCTGAAATTTAGGCAAGATATTTACTTCATGCTTAATTTGGCCATCATATTCCTCACAAGTTCTATTCTTTTTAATAACTTTAAAGCGAAAAAATGTTTGACTCAGAATTAAACAAACAAAAATAAATAAAAAAAAAAAATGTTGCACATCGAACTTAAAAAATACTTTAACAAATTTGAAACTTCAACTGTAAGCTTTTTATAAATCTATGATCACTCTTGCTGATTATAAAGAGCTAATGAGTTATTATTAGTCAATTAGGGAGCCTATCTGAGAAAATCCAGTTTCTTATATGCCTCAAAATATTTATGTTCCTATATAAGAAAGAGATTTTTCAATTAATCATGAGAGAAAAAACCTAGGTACAACACTTTCTACAGCTTAAGCACCTTTTTGTACAGCAAAACAAATAGATTGAACATTATAGATGCTCTATTTGCTATTAAAACTTCTGGGAATATCTGAACTTGGGAAAAACCTTATAAGATATGAACGACCTGGAAATTAAAATAACAACTAGGACAGTTTTATTAAAGTACTTGTGACACCTTTCTGGTGAATTAATTAGTTTGACTTAGTTTTTCGTATCAAATTCTAGTTGAAAGCAAGTTATTACAAGAATAAAGATGTGAAATATAACAAGTGTACTACAGAACAATTGGATTTTTTTCAAACATGAATATTAGGGATTATTTTCTAATATCTTCGTCCTACGCCCCAACGAATGCAAATATAATATCAATCGCAGAATTAAAAGAAAAAAATTAAAATAAATAAATAATGGTGAATAACATTGCTGAGGAAAATGTTCAAATAATTCAAGAATTGTGTTGCACCAAAAAATAAGTGTTCAAATTTGAAGCTGGAAAAAATGAGTTGTTGATGATGATATGTTAAATATTTTACGGAGGGGAGGGGAGGGGAAAATGCCCCCATGAGTCTCATAACTTGCGAAAAGTGTTTATTATTTTGAACTTTTCACCTCTCTAGCCCTATAGAAGAATGTTAATGGTAAATATAATGCTTCCTTCCCCTCCAAATAATATTAATGAAATTGTCAAAATCTGGCGAAAATAGGAGGGGAGGGGGGCGCTATTTTCGAAAAGTTGGATGCAATGGGGGAAAAGAGTGGCCATATTAGGATTCAGGGGATCATTGAACATAAGAATCAGCAGGAATGATAACAAAACACCTGGATTTTTTTTTTTTTTTTGCCGCTCAACCGAAAAACACCTGAAATTGAAAAAAACTGGAGAACTATTTGAGCTTTGAGCACCGTCTTTTTATTTAAGTAGGAAGTTGAAAATTTGGCACTATATTAGGGTGGATAAAGGTAAAAAAATGAGCCACCGCCGTGACCTCTAGGACAATTTTTTTTTTTTTTACAATAGGTTTGTGAACCACCCTACTCCCCCTGCAAAATAAATTCGTGAAAATAAAATTGTTGACTAAAAATCCATGTCTAGCGATGAAATAAATACACTCATCGTGATTTTTCACCGTATTTCAAAGAATTTTAGACATTGCGGAACAAAAGGCCGTAGCAATTTACTCTATGGAACTGTTTAGAGCTCCTCTTAGAGTACAGGATGAACTATCCGGCATTTTCGATCCAGCCTTATTTCAGACATTTGGAACACGTTAATATTGTCTCTGGTAGCTCTGGTATAAAATAACTTATGATCAGTTGGATGAAACACCACATTAAGATAAATCTAGAAAGATAACTTATTTCTCGAATTAAAAAACAGTTTGTTGGGAAATGTTTCCTAAAATTAAGCCCATTTTCATACTGCACTTGGTTTAAACCTGAGCTTACAAAATGATTTTGTCATACAGACAAAAACGATCAAACATGATTTAGGTAGAACATCTTAATCTTATCTATCATTTTTCTTCAATGCGACTTCTGTACAAATAACAGCGGTTCCTTGATTTGTCTTTTGAAACCAAATTGTCAGATAAGTCTGCTGCTTTTTTATAAGGGCCTTAGTTAAGCACACTCATAATGTGTTTTCATTGTATTTAAAAAAAAAAGTGTCTTGCGCAACAAAGGGACACGGCAATTTTCTCTTCGAAACTGTTCTGTTCTTGTATTCCAGGATTCTTCCGAAAAATTCGAAAGAGCCTCTCGTGAACTCATACTGAAGGAAAACTTTTTGTACTTTAGGTTGCTGCTAATATAAATATATATATATATATATATATATATATATATATATATATATATATATATATATATATATATATATATATATATATACACTGAAGTGACAAAAGTCATGGGATACCTCTTAATATCGTGTCGGCCCTCCTTTTGCCCGGCGAAGTGCAACAACTCGACGTGGCATGGACTCAACAAGTCGTTGGAAGTCTTCTGCAGGAATATTGAGCCATGCTGTCTCGATAGACGTCCATAATTGTGAAAGCGTTGATGGGGCAGGATTTTGGGCACGAACAGACCTCTCGATGGTGTCCCATAAATGCTCAATGGGATTCATGTCGGGCGATCTAGGTGGCCAAATCATTCGTTGGAATTGTCCAGAATTTTCTTCAAACCAATTGCGAACAGTTGTGGCCCGGTGACATGGCGCATTGTCATCCATAAAAATCCCATCGTTGTTTGGGTACATGAAGTCCATGAATGGCTGCAAGTGATCTCCAAGTAGCTGCACATAAGCATTTCCAGTCAATGTTCGGTCCAGTCGCACTAGAGGACCAAGTCCATGCCATGAAAAAACAGCCCACACCATTACGGAGCCACCACCAGCTTGAACAGTGCCTTGCTGACAGTTTGGGTCCATGGCTTCGTGGGGTCTGCGCCACACTCGAACCCTACCATCGGCTCTTACCAGCTGAAATCGTGACTCATCGGACCAGGCCACGGTTTTCCATTCATCTAGGGACCAACCGATATGCTCACGTGCCCACGAGAGTCGCTGCAAGCGATGTCGTTCTGTCAGTAAAGGCACTCGAGTCGGTCTTCTGCTGGAATAGCCCAAGAAATCCAAATTTCTCCGCACAGTTCTAGCAGACACGTCCATTGTACGTCCCACATTGATTTCTACGGTGATTTGACGCAGTGTTGCTTGTCTGTTAGAATTTACGACTCTTTGCAACGTCGCCGGTCTCGATCTTTAAGTGCAGGCGGTCGACCACTGCGCTGTCCATGGTGGGATGTTATGCCTGAAATTTCATACTCTCGGCACACTCTTGACACAGTGGATCTGGGAATGTTGAATTCTCTAACGATTTCCGAAATGGCATGACCCATGCGTCTAGCTCCAACTAACATTCCGCGTTCAAAGTCTGTTAATTCACGTCGTGCGGTCATCATCACGTTAAAACCTCTTCACATGAATAACTTGAACAGAAATGAAAGCTCTGTAAAAGCACTGCGCATTTATACCTGTTCTATGCGATGCTACTGCCATCTGAAAATTTGCATATTGCTATCCCATGACTTTTGTCACTTCAGTGTATATATATATATATATATATATATATATATATATATATATATATATATATATATATATATATATATATATATAATTATTTAATAACTAATGGTGGTTAGGAAACTAGAAAAAATAGAAAGAAATGTGCATGAAGAAGATACTTTGACTTATTATGAAAGTAATGTAATGCCTTTCCTTCTGAATGCTCATTTTTTTTTTAATAAAGTCGCTTAAAAACATGCGTATTTTTTGAACAGTGGAACCTCGGTAAGTCGACACCCTATAGGGCCACGAAACTATGTCGAATTAAGTGAATGTCAACTTACCGATGTTCCAGCGTTTTCTTCATCGCTTATTTACTTGTGCTTACCATTCACGTTTTAAAATATATTTCAGTACTTTTCTCCCTTTCCTTTTTTTTAAAGTATATAAAATAAGAAGGACACTTTTGAATACCTTATTGGGAGAAAAATCCATAATTTTTTTAAGAGATAAGAGCTCCTTGTCAATCGAGTCTATTGGAGAGAAAAGCCCAACTTACACTCGTTTGAAAAGCAAGTGTGTTAAAAATTGTACAGTTTAACATTATAACTGTACAATTTTTAACAAAGTGTCTGCCTTGTTTATCTTGGGTCCCAACCCTGTGTTGGGTACATTGCATCAACCCCTTTCTGCTGGCCCTGTGAGTGCACCAACAGCACAGAGTGTGGTGTCTGATTCCTATGGGTACAGAGGGAAATTCTGTGCAAAAAATTTTACAGCAAAGAGTTAATTGACTGACTCAGAAACCGAAAAAAGATCAGAAATGATCAATGTGAATGAATATCGGTATTAAAAAGTGGACTAAAATAGCAAGTGGTCGTTCACTTATAGAGGTTCCTGTAAATATGTGTCAAGTTAGAGAGGTTTTCCCGCCTTGTAATTAATATTGGACCAGCCATTGGAAGAAAATGTAGACTTAACGAGATAGTCAAGTTATCAACGTGTCGAATTACCTAAGTTTCACTGCATATGAAAAACCATCCTAAAATACACGTACAAATTTTTCAAAGTTACACTTGGGGGCCGCGTTGCCCCAGAGGTAGACTTCTCCTCGTAAGCAAGAGGTCACGGGTTTCAGTCCCACTTTCCCGATAGATGCTATTAAAATCTCGCTGTACCGTAAATCTGTCATGTGTTTGTCAGGGGGCAAGGCGCATAGTAAGCAGTCCTCATGTATGTCGAAGCTGATTGCTTCTGCATAGATAAAATTAAAAACAAAAAGTTACATACTTAATATTTATTTCATTATATCTTTAGATCTGTTATGTATTTTACTGTCAAAGTTTGCACTTGCAAATCGAATGCATTAATATCGTGAGTTCAGTTAGGATTAAAGCTAGAACCTATTGAAACAGTTCCGAACTAAGTGTTTAAACGCTATTTTTTTACTTTATAAAAAATTTTGTGATAAAAGTTGCTTAAAGAAACGAAGATCGAGTTTGTAGTTCATTATAAATTTTTTTCACCACTGACACACTAGCAAGCACATCGGAACTGATGTTTCTTTCTTTCTTTTTTCGTTTTCGGCTTTTGTATAAGTGTTCCACTTTCTACGTTTTACTGACAGCTACACTGTCATCTGTTAAATTGCACTATTTCGATTTTCCCTGGTATCTATCTGACGTGACAAATCAATCCTTCCGAATGCCCTAATTGGAAAGAGAAACACATCGAAAACACAGTCCTCGGCGGTGTCAAATCGCCTCAATTTCAATTCCAGTTGCATTGTCTGGGGGCGAATCGTGGGAAAGCTCGCAGTTGGGTCGGCATCTATTCCTAATAAATCCTATCAACTTTAATCACGTTCTCCAGAAATTAAAAAGTTTTGTGCCCAAATAAAAAGGGAGATGAATCGGAACGAAAGACAAAATAAAAAGAAAGAAACAAACTTTTAGCAAGGAAGCCACGCGATCCGCACCGCACGACATCTGCTAAATTATAGAAAAGCGCACGCTCCCAGTTATTGTTATTGCTATTGCTGAGTTAATTATTGGAATGCCACCAGATGGCAATGCTGGGGAAAGGGTTTCTCTGAGAGAACATATGTATATACACAGATATATATTTATCTCTTCGGACCTCCTTTGGTGGAGTGGCACGTACGCAATTCCAATTGGCATGTCGCAATTCACGTAAGGCGACCGGTCACGCCAATCCAAACTTTCTTGTGATTGGACAGAAATGAAGTGTCCCCTCCCCCTTTTTCCTTGCGTCTTTAGTCACTCACATTAATATAGATATGGAGCACGTAAAAGGTCCGACCCTAAAGACAATAAAGCGCAATTTCCAGTTATTTGGCCGAGGATCTTCGGGGGATGGGTCAGGAGGTGAGGGCGTCTCAAGAACTTCCGATGGCCTTTAGATGGGTTCTAGATGGTCGCTCTTACAGGAGCTATCACAACAGAAGATTATATATCAGTGATGTTAATGTCTTCGCATTTCCTCCGAGAAATGCAGACAAGCGCATCCGTGGTTCGAAATTATCCAAATTGTTTCCAGATTAGAACGTGAACAATAACCCATTTACTCAATGAACATACCTGCTGGTGCAGTTAAAGCTTTTTCATCGTGCTCTCGTTTGCAGTAAGTTTTTTCATTGTTCGCTGATTTTAGATGAAAGTATTTCTCCGCCTCAGTATTCACTAATCTTCCAATGGAACCTTGTTTCGTATCATTATTGGGATGGTTGGCTCTTGCATCGTTTTGGAGGTTTTTGACTAGATCGTGTAATGGCTGGGAGGAAAGCTTGGACTTCTAGATTGAACACGTCTTGTTGAAATGGGAGAAAAAACATTGTATAGTAGTCAAGGTTTTTTTTTTTCCTTCATCTATGTCTTAATCTTTTTTTTTTTTTTTTTGAAATGCACTTGAGGGTTTATTTGTTAATGACTGTCCTTTTTATTGTACGAAGGCATACATTTTTTAGATGTAAACTGAAAAATCTTTGTGATTTTGAGGCTGTTTTCTTGCTTTAAAAGATAAAGACTGTAAGAGATTTATATGGGAGACATGGAAGAAATCCACTGTCTTAATACATGATGGATGACAGTGCACGAACATTGGCAGGGTCATTTGGGGAGGGGAGGCAGAATAATGCCCTATCCCTCAAAAACCTGGTCTACAGCCATATTGTAGGTGCTGGTGTGTAAATAGTACATAAGTTAATAATGCCATTAGCTTATACGTTAAAAGCATATTATAAGGATCGTTGTGAACCAACTCTTTACTCCCACCCAGGAAAAATTCTTCCTTAAAGTCAT
Source organism: Uloborus plumipes (assembly GCA_038373865.1). Lineage (NCBI taxonomy): Eukaryota > Metazoa > Arthropoda > Arachnida > Araneae > Uloboridae > Uloborus > Uloborus plumipes. The sequence goes on along the minus strand of JAXGGA010003907.1, from coordinate 34,600 downwards.
AGAAATGTGACACCCATATATGTCTTCAGCTAGAAAATTCTGGTGGAGAGCTATCAAAATATGACACACTTATGTCTCTTCAGCTTGAAGCATTCTGAGCTCTGCTTGAGAGCAAACGAAACACGACACACATATACCACTTCAATTTGGATATGTGCAACATAAATTTTAAGGGTAACCTATAGGCCCGTCTCGTTTTGGGGGGTCAGGGGGGTCAATTGCTCCCCCTTGGCTTTGAGAAACTAATGTATTTGCATATAAGAGGGCATGGTTTTTTCTGTTCTCCGATGAAATTTCATTCTGTTTGCACACTTTACACCCCCCCCCCGGAAAAACTTGAAATTATGGGTCTGGGAACCTAAATGAAATGCAAGTTGTGATTATATAGCATATCTGTTATTTTAATTTCAAGTAATTATGGTCTTCGCGGTGTCATCCTTACACAGTATGAATTGTTCAGACAAATAGTTCAAAATATAGTATTAAAAATGACTGAGCAGCACCCCGATTTTTACAAAACGTTTATCACAAACAGTTTTTTTTTTTTCTTCTTCTCCAGTTCCGTCAGAATTTTTTCATGACATTGAAAAGAATGAGGCCGCCAAGGCCGAGATTGAAACTTCTAAAATTTTCCTTAAACTAACTTAAAGATTGTAGTAATATTGAAAGTAGTTTATAGTCGAACATACCTACTCCATTATGCATTACTGAATTACATAAGCAAGACATTTAAACTGTAAGCTTAGACAACATCGCTATTTCGTTAGATGTGGGAAACTTTCCTTTGCGAATTTATTGCAGTGTTAGTTTTTTTTTTTCTTCTTTGTCAGTGATACAATCCAGATAAAAAAGAGAGAAAAGAAAAAAGGAAGAAGAAGAAAAGAAAAGGGCGAGAGCAGAAATTTTGTCAACCGTCATTTCTGTTGTCTCGCTTACCTAATATTGAAGAAAAAGTGTCTTTTTGTAGACAACAATTACATTCCACAGCATGAACAAAAGACGAAATTAAAAACTCGTTATCGGAAAGAAACTAGATGTTCTAATCGTCGATTTCCAAGAAGCATGTAATGTCAGTTTTTTACTTATTTTCCTCAGTCACTTTTGGTGTTTTCGTTTAGTAAGAAAGTTGTATTTTCTTGTTTTAACCATTTTGTGCGTTTAATCATGCTAAACTTCTTGGCGTTTGAGGGAAGCTCCACGTGTTAAATAAGCATACTCCTTAAAGGTTATGTTTTCTAAACGAATAATATTAACTTCTTCTCAAAGGAATTGCCTGCTTTGGAGGTTGAAATTTAATTTCTGTACTCATTCTGAATTTTAGTGTATTTTATATAAGTCTTAAATGTGTGTTGTTTACCTTAAGTTTTATTCAATGCGAAAATTATTCACCCTTTTGCGCTTTTGGTTTACCGTTTGAGTTTCCTAACAGAAAAAATTGAGGGAATAAATAAGCAAAATTAAAAAAAAACTTAACTATCTCTTAGGGTATCCAAACAGGAAGGTTTTAACCTCTAACGGCGAAAGAGTAGTGTTATACTTTGTGATTTGTATCTTTTGGTATTTTATCAGTAAAATTGATCATAGAACTCTGCAAACAATATTTCAGTAATGGATTAATGATTAACTAATTATTTTTGAAGTGCATAATTCTGTAAAAAATACCCACCAGTTTCCTTTTGTACAAAATTTAAATAAATATCCAAAACCTCCCCAGCTTAAATGTACAATTTCTGCAAACACAATCAATTTTGTACGCTTGCTCGAACAATTGAGTGGGGCGTATCAAATAGCTCCCCAACTGAACTTCAACAGAAGCTTCGCAGTACCGAGGTCGGATCTAGATATGTTTTTAGGAAAGGCTAATTTGTTTTATTGCTCATTCTTTACTACGTATCTTGGATAATAAATATTGACCTAATGTCTCACACCGAGAATGAAAGGGAGGCACTTTTAAAATTGGATTAGTGTTACCATAGACAAAAAAAAGCCTATATTTGCATCGATATCGTTTTGTTTCAACCTCAGTTTGAGAGATTGATTGAGGCTCCATGAAGTCTAGCTCATCGGGATTGACATCAAACCAAGAAGCAGTTTCGTGTTAGGTCAAACAGCTTGAGTCCTTCGTCGCACAAAAGAGGTCATTCTAATTCGATTCAAATGCCTGCAGCAACTCAATCTCCAGGAATTCAAAACTCGAAATTCCGTCGAAAATTCCAGATTCCGATACACAACAAGGATAAAGAAGAAGCAAAAAAAAAATTAACGAACCATTGAGAGAACCGGAATTTATATGAAACACCATCGGGGACAAATCTTCCACATTGCTCGCACAAGCGATCTGAAAACGGCTGTTTGCTTTTGTGGTAAGAAATATCTTAAATGACTGCACTCCGCGGTGAAAAGATTTTAAAGAATTTTTTTTCTTTTTCATAACTCTTCTTTTCTTCTTCGATTTTTCTTTTTCTTTTTCCTCAGAGTTTCTCTTTGTACGGCCGAGCTGAGCGCTCTGTAATAATGAGCCATTTGCAAAGCCGGCGAACAATACTTCTACAAGACGAGGGATAAAGCCCATGTCCGCTCTTGCTAGCAAAAGAAGCGTTAATTTACCTGATGGTTGAGGCTTGAATTGGTGGCTTTTCTTTTAGGGAATGAAAAAAAGGGACTTCGGATGGAAGGTGCGAGTCAGCTTTTGTTGTTCTATTCCTTTTTTGCTAAATTTTTTAAAGTTTTCGGCACTTAATACAGCTAATTGCGTATTTATCTCCGCTTTTTAGGTGCTTAAAAAACAAAGGGGTGTTCTTTGTTGTATATCCGTATTCCATTCAGGGTCTTCATTGAAGTTGCTCGTGGAAAATAAGATATGCTGGCAAATATCATGAAGGGACTTTTTAAAAGCAGTCTGATTTTTTTAATTAAATAATTTTTGTAAATATTACTATAGAATTATAATTTTATGTTCGTGAAAAAGGTTTTGGTTTTGAGGGTTTTGTGTTCTTTATGTGGCATCTAACCTAAACGAAAATCTCCATTCCACCTTGATTGCTTTTGAAGGACAAAAAGGCATTGAGGACACAGCTGTTATTTCTTCGCAGAGAAAAATGTGTACAACAAATTTTCAAGGTCAATTTTTTCTTTAAGAAATATTAATATTTGTTAAACACAAGATCTCTTTTTATTGATGGAAAATGATCTCACTATTTTTAAACACTAAATTTTGTTTTAGTATTTCTAGCCAATTCACTTTTTTTTTTTTTTTTGCATCTTTGTCGGAAAAATGGGGTGGGGATAATTAGAACCAAAACAAAGTTTTAAAAGATTAACGGGAAAACTTAAAACATTTTAAAAAACTGATTTTAATTAACAATGTATCGTTTGGCTTTTTTAAAATAGCTGATCGTAAAATAATATTGATATGGTTTTCATAGAAACATTCTTTTATAGTTAATCGGAAGTGGCAGTAATTTTTATACTTCCGATTTAAAAAAAAAAATCTTAATTGTTTTCATGGGAAAAAAAGTACCTCTAAAATTTCGCACATTTACTGCTTCTAAGAAAACAAAATCGAAATAAAAAGAAATTCTTTCCGATTGTCGATTGAGGGGGAAAAGGGGGCAGAGGTTTTTATTAATTCTTCGCGATTTAATTAATAAATCACGATGCAAATGCATCACCTTTAATGTGATTTTTATTGTTTTTATTTTTTGTGTACGTGGGGAGCGAAACGATAAAAAAAAAAAGGAGAAATTGTGGTAATGACTGATACTCTTTATAAGTAAAATATTTGCCTGTTTTTAGTAGAGAGAGTTTTTGCCCTTTACGTAAATGTATTGATTTTATATTTTTGATAAGGAGTAAAAACATAACAATTAACTGCTTCAGAAAAATGCTAATCAGTCCGTTGAAAAATAAATAAATTTCCTGATGCAATATTTCCATAGTGAATGCTTAGCCATTTCATATATTTTCGGACATTTTTTACTTTATTTCTCTTTTTTGCTTTTGCCTCGATGTGCAAAAGCAAAAAAGAGAAATAGAGCGATATACATTCGAAAAAGAAAAAAAATAAAATTACCAAAAAAAAAGAATGAAATCGGAGCACAGCTTCTTAATTCAAGCAAACAAGCTTCCGTTATGTTGCTAATGTATGCGAAAGAATTTGTAAGTTATCGAAGAAATGTTTAGAATGCCGCTTCAGAACTTAAGAATTTTTCACACCGTTCTTTCCTTTTTATTCACTCAGTTATACTTTCCAAGTTTCCCTCCAACAAGATGCGTTCGGTGCACTTAGAATAAATCACCATTTTTTCCGAAAACGGAATGTCTTTATAATCGGTATTTGTTTTTGAGATCATCCTCGGTGTACGGCAGTGAAAAAAATGTCACCCTTTGTAAAGAAAAAAAAACTGTACCAATGTCTGTTATCAATACTTTTGTTTGGCTCCGGCTGAAGTTTTTTTTCGCTTGTTTTATTCAGGTGTTTCTGTAACTGAAAAAATAAGTCTTTTTTCGTGGCTTTCCCCATTACTTAGATACTCCCCACTCCTATTTTCGTAAATTACATCACCCCTTCCAGAGTGGGGGGTTTCGTATACCGTCTTCAATCATTAGTTTTCCAAATAAATCGCAGTTACTGGATAGACAGAAGCGTTCCTCATCTCTTCCTTCAGTATTTGTGTGCAATTTTGTGTCGCTTTTTTCCCGAAATGTGATCGTCTGCTGGAAAATCAAGCCATTAGCCGTTGCCAATAGAAGCGGAGAAATAAATAAATAAAAAGAAGGAATAGGGCGAAAAAGAGATAACCTCTGCTGTGGAGACTCGATGACATTTCTTCTCGTGGCTGCAAAAAAATAAATAACAATAAAAAGATTGAAAGATGGAAAGAAAGAGAATGGAGATGCACAAAATGCGTTTCGGAAGAAGTTAAAAAAAAAAAAGGTGCCATTTTACACAATCTTCGTGGATCGGAATTCGGAATGCTTTTGTTTCGCTGAACATCAGACCATAATGACGTTGGAAGATAGAAAATGGTGCTCTATGACTAACATTACGATCGAAATTGCTTCTTGCTCTTCAACTGCATAATAAACTTTGTTGAAAAGCGGTGCTTTTTTACCACCCTAATTACAACATTGAATTTCTTAATGGAAAAGGTGTAATATCTTCAAAAATATTTGATAATTTGTCGTGCGATTGCAACTTGCTTCGATTTTCTTTGCAAGAAAAGACAGATTACGAAATTTCTACAGAATTACAACATATCACCTTATTGCTCGTCTCTCAAAACAACCACACATATATCATGATTTGGTTAGATTACAATTATTTTGCCAATATTGGTGAACAGAAAGATGATTGTTGGTGCTTTCTTTTTCTTGGTACTATTTAAAACGGGTAATTAATAATTTTAATATTAATCACACATAGTGTACCCATATATGTAGCAAAACTATTAATGTATTACCTGTATATGTAGTGAAATTATGTATTTAAGCATTTCTATACCCCCTAGAAAAAAAATTGAAAACTAAAATAAGTTAATCAAAAGTTAAAACATTGAAATTTTGTTTCTAATAACCCCAACTAACTCTACTTATAAGTTATTATTTCTGTTATCATTAGAAACTACTTCCTTTCATAAGACCACCATTTGCTGCCTGTTGATTGCGCTACAATGTCTTATTCAAAACATGTATTCACACACTTTCTCTCTCTATCAACCACATACAAGAGAGAAAGAGAGTTTGAAAATATTAACTCATGACATACGGAGTCTCACCTATGGATACTTTTAAAATTGACCTTTATTAACCCTACGACAGAGACAGTTGAGGAAATCGAGTCAATATATAAGAGAATCGGAAGTTAAAACATTGAAGTTTTGTTTCCAATAGCCCCCACTGACATTACTCATAAGTTGTTATTTCTTCTATCATTTAAAATTACCTTCTCTGATACTATCATTTGCAAACTGTTGATTGCGCTACAATGCCTTCTTTAAAACACGTACTCTCACACTCTTTCTCTCTCTCTCAAACACACACAAGAGAGAAAGAAATAGAGTTTGAAAATATCAACTCATAACATACGAAGTGAAATGTCTTATCTTGGGTTACTTTGATAATGCGCCTTTATTAACCCTACGACAGCGACATTTGAGGAAATTGAGTCAAGTTAGGGAAATTGGGAATCGGAAATCAAAAAGGGAATGAGAAGTCAAAACATTGAAATTTTGTTTCCATTCACCCCAAATGACCTGACTCACAAGTTAATATTTCGTCCGTCATTAATATTGCTTCCACTTATAAGATCATCATTTGCTGACTGTTAATTGAACTACAATGTCTTATTCAAAACACATACGCACACTCTTTTCCCTCTCTCAAACACACATGAGACAAAGAGAGAGTTTGAAAGTATTAACTTATGACGTACGAAATGAAATTTCTTGCGTTAGGATACTTTAAAATATGCCTCTATTAACCCAACGACAGAGGCATTTGAGGAAGTTGAGCTGATGTAAAAGGGAATCAGAAATTAAAACATTGAAATTTTGTTTCCATTTACCCCAACTGATTCTACTCATAAGTTATGTTTTGTTCTATTATAAAAATTACTTCCTCTTATAAGACCACCATTTTCTGACTGCTGATTCCACTACGAGTACAATGTCTTATTCAAAACACATACTCACACTTTCTCTCTCTCACACACAACACATAAAGCGAAAGAGTTTCACTGCATCAACTCATAACACACGAAGTGAAATGTCTTATCTTGGGTTACTTCGATAATGCGCCTTTATTAACCCCTACTACAGGGACAGTTGAGGAAATCGAGTCAATATAGAGGGGAATCAGAAGGAGTGGTGGTGCGCAACATGTTGTCGGAAAGTCGTCCCCCCACTCGCAGAAAGTAATCCGCGGTGTTCATTGATTTTCACTTTTCTATCTCGGGGAGCATAATGATCCCCTTTGTACGACTTTGTCTTCGACTGTAAGCTCTCTCGGGGCCTCTCTAACTGGGGGATTTTTCTGTAACAACTGATTTTTATGCGGTAATGTTATGAAGTGGTAGAATTTTTTTGAAACCAATGTATGTTTTCACAGTGGTGTGAGTTATAACCACTCCCATGAAGTAACCAAAACTTTGAGCAGTATAGTGCCGATCAAAAATTTGTTTTCAAAGAAATAAAATTTTTGTTAGGTGTCTAACCCTCTACTTTTATATATATATATATATACATCATTTATCTATCTATCATCGAGTATCTTTTTCAATCGATTTGCATCTGTTTATTTCTATCTATATCTGTACTTTTGCGCATCTCAATCTGTACTTGTTTATATCTATCTTTAATATCTATTCATCTGTTTCTATCTATCAGTCTAACTTTAGCTATCTATAGCTGTATGTTTATTTATCGACCTATATCTCAATCTGTACATTTTTGTATCTATCTTATAGTCTTTATCTATCCTATCTGTGTCTTTTATCTATCCTATTCATCTACAGTGAACTCTCACTTATACGCCGCTTCATTTATGCTCCTTTTTCACTTATACGACGGTTTTTAATTGTCCCGCACATTCTATAGCAAAATAATGATAGTATAAATCGTTTATGCGTCGCTCTCAAGATAAATATTTCACTTATGCGCCGAATTTTCCCTAAAATGTAAAAAATTCCATTTATTTTCTTTAAAAAATCAGCAATTTTTTTTTTTCATTTTTCCCTTTAATCTTTCGCCTTTATTTCTCACGGAAGACATTTTTTCCGCATGAACTAGAGTTAAGAGAGGGACAATTATCTATTATGCATAGTTAACAAAAACAGTTTGTAATTATGTATCTATAATTTTTGTTTTCTCTTTATCAGTGTAGTAGTGTAGTTACGTTACAGTAATTGCCAAACCGTAGAAATATGTCCCTTTTCTATAGAAACATTCTAATTCATTCTCTCATTAGAAACTTTGTTGCGTTTTTGTCCTTTAAATAGGCTTGTTCACTTATACGTCTCTCTCACTTATGCGCCTTTTTCTATTGGTCTCTTGGGCTGGCGTATAAGTGAGAGTTCACTGTATTTATACCTATCTATCTATATCTGTTTGTTTATCTACGTGCTTGTACTTCAATCTGTACATAGGTACACAAGTAGCATCAACTCATCGGATTTTGCTCGGCCGATCATCGAACTCCTCGTAAACTGATCCCGTAACGCACGATGACATCGTTCCGATCAGTATCCGAGCACGGTTTTCAATGAGCTACTTTTCATCGGAAAGCGATATCCTTCCGATAAACTTTTCCGATGAAAATAAGCCGAGCTATATTCCATCGGAAAACGATGTCCTTCCGATCAAGTTTCCCGATGAAATGCTTCGGCGGGACTGTTCTGCTCGTAAATTGCTCCAAATCTCATAGTATTTCGAACAAAACTCATCGGATTTTGCTGCTCGGATTCTGTTTGGCTAATGAGACATATTGGATCATCGGCCGATGAGAATTTTATCGGGTGTCGATGAATGGCCGATCATCGGCCGATGAGATGATGCTGCTAGGGTATATCTATCTTTTGATTTCTATTCATCTATTTATACCTATCTATCTATCTATCTATCTACCTGTATCTATCAATTTATCTATATGTTTATCTACTTGTATCTCAATCTGTACATTTTTCTATCTATCTTTTAATAGTTATCCATTTATTTATACTTATCCGTTCTACCTTTATCTATCCCTTTATCTATCTACATGTATCTCATTCTGTACATTGTTATATCTATCTTTTTATATGTGTTCATTTATTTATACCTATCTACCAAACTACTTGTAGCTTTCCATTTATCTATCTACTTGTACCTGTATGTTAATTTATCTACCTGTATCTCAATCTTTAGTTTTATATCTATATTTTTAATATTCATTCATCTATCTATACCTATTTACCTGTCTACCTGCATCTATACATTTATCTCTCGATATCTGTATGTTTATCTATCTACCTGCATCTCAATCTGTACATTTTTATATCCATATTTTAATATCTATTACTGTATTTATACCTATCTATCTATCAACTTGTATTCATTTAGCTATCCATATGAATCTATTTATTTGTCTATATTTTTATTTATAGTTACCTGTATGTCTATCTATCTATTTGTCTATCTATTTAGCTATCTATCCAATCACATCTATGCATTTACATCTGTTTATGATGTCAGTCTGTCTATCTGCGTGGCTGTAAAAATGAATAAAAATAGCCTATATGAAATATTTCTCAGGTATTGTGGAGATATGTATACACAGATTTATAATTTAAATCATTATATTTTCCTGAAATTAACAGTTTTATAGATTGATAGATATTGATAAATACATATACAAATAGATATAGATTGATAAATCACGATGGATAGATCAATACATTGATATAAATAAAATTGACAAAAGAATGCAGCAAAGGACTTTCTAGGCTTTTCTTTCTTTTTATTTTTCATTTCCAGTCAAATATAGTAAAAAAGTGTAAGTGGCACAAACCTATATAGCTTAACCTATAAATTAACCTATACTGCACAAAAATACCCTGAACGACTGTATTCTGTTGTGGTTACAAGGGACTGTGCACGAAACCACATATTCCCGCATCATCATTTGGTCAGAATCCTTGGCGACATCCAATTGATTCCAGCAAACCTTTGGCCCGAAATCGCGTGAGTGACCGGCAGGGGGACTGTCCATTGGGTGATTTCCCCCGGGTCAGCTGTGTCCGAGGCCGCCCGCAGACAAAGCCCTTAACGGCTGCTCTGGGATGCAAAGGTCGGATCGCCACAGAACAGTGCCAAGATGGCCTTTCTGCTGTTTTCCCCCCACTTCTTGCCACTTCGTAAACATTCAGCCCCCTCCTCCTCTTCATCCTCTTCATCCTTCTCCTGAGCATCCCTCCGCCCCCCGCCTCCCCCCACACCTGGGAGGACTGGAACGATGAGATGTTCGTGATTTGCCGAAGGATGGAGGGTAATATGTCCACGGAGGTTAACCGATGCGCCACAATACGTCCTGAAGGATTAACAGAAGGATCTCCAGAAAAAAACTGCAGTTTAGAGCGTGAAGTTGCAGTTGGGTTGAACAGTTTGGATGAATAAAATTTAGCATCAACGAGCCGTTTAGTTGGGAAAGAAAAGTTACTTTTAAATATTGAAATTCCCATTTGAAGGAAATTCTTTTGCTTTTCTTTTTCGTCCAAACACCTTGAGGAAAGGTTTCCTTAATACATTCAAGTTCGCTCCGGTCGAAAAGAAAATTTTCGCAAGTACAGTAAACTCCCGCCGAGTTTTCCGCCTTTTTTTTTCGGTGATGATTTACTGAAAGCAGAAAAGTGCAGTCAGTTCAGAATCAGTTACGAAGCAGCTCTCACTCATTTCGATAGACTTATTAAATATTTTGAAGGGCGAGAATATACATCGCTTTGAAATAATATTGAAAAAACTAAAAATCACTAATAAGGAGAAGAGTTTTCAAAATTGAAAAACAAAAGCAACTGACTTCATCAGGGTTGTTTGCTTTAAACCACGTTGGTTTAAACCACTTGTTTCTCTTTTTTTTAATATAAATTTAAATAGTTTTTCTCCAAAATATTTTCGAAATTTTACGTATTGCTGCAAAATGCAAAATCTAATTAATGCAAACTAATCAGCAAAAAATATTAGAGATTAGTTACAGATTAATAAATTCCCAAATTTATAACCATTTTTAATGTAATGCAGGTTCGATAAATATTTTCTTTTTCCTTCCAACTTTTTTGCTTTAATCAATACAACTTTATCTATATAGTACATAAGAGTGCAAGGCTGATCAACTAAGCTTTTTTAATTACATGGAGAAAAAAATTTAGATAATTTGTTGTCTTCATTTATTTTTTAATTTATTTTTTTCATAGATTTTAATAATTCAATCTAGCCCAAAAAGTGTACATCGGCGAAATCTTTATTTACTACCAACTTTACTTAATTACTTAAGATTTGTAGAGATAAATCATATATGATTGATGTAATCCATAGTATATTTAAATCTTAGTTGTGGCAAATATTTCAATAACAAGAGAAAACAATAAATAAAGACAAAAATAAAGTAAAATTGCTAGTTTTACAGCTCTTTACTGTGCATTTTACAGTTTTAAATAGAAACCTCGGCTGCCAGTATTATACTGTAAAAATAACAGTTATTTTTTGCAGTGTACTGTTGACAGTAGTTTAGGCAACACCTCCTCTCAAGGGCCTCTTTTCCTAGCTGACCAGAGTTCTAATGCACTTCATAAATGTATCTTTATTGCTTTCAATCATGTTTGTGTCATAACGTATATTTTTGTTATCTAAAAATTTGAACTGTATTAATGAATTCTTGTTCTTCAAACTTTGTCAAAAGAAAAATTGTACGCAAAAATAATGTATTGTTATTGTAACATTTTCTTACTAGTCACTCTTTGTAACAAATGCATTAAAAGTTGAGGCTGAACTGTCTCTTAGGCCCTGCTCAGTCGGTAAACCAAATCAGTGGCAGGTACGGCGGACCCCAGGGTGTAATGTAAAGTAATGTATACTATGTACTTGTTTTTCACGGAAAAGTACAGAAAACCGATAAAATACAGAAATACAGTACGGAAATAATCTGCAACGATTCGGATTTCTCTTACAGTGTAACGGTAGAACTACTCATACTAGAAATATGGTTTTTTTTCTCCCTCAAACAGCGCTTTCTTCCACCTTGTACCACTGCTCCACTGAAACCCTTTGACTCTAGCACACGATGAACACAAAACTGTCTCGAAAACGTCTTTTAATTGAAGCTTTTGATCCCGAACACAGACCTTTGTGCAGCAGATTCCAAAGGGTGCAGCGGGTTTTCCTTCCTCCCTTTACCTGCTCTCTATAGAATGCTTGGGAGTGATCTCATAACGATTTTTTTTTTCTTTCTTCTTCATTCTTACTTTTTGTGTGGCAGCGGCGTACCTCCTGCACGTGCCCGCGATCAATCGTTTTAAAGTAATTTACGGGGTGTATTCGTGATTCCTTTTTCGGCTCTGAGGTAATAATTCCCTTAATTTAAAAACGCATTACTCGGGTTTGAATCCATTAAGAAGTACAGTGAAAGAGAGAAAGAGAGATATAGAGCTGCCTTTCTGTGTTCTTTAAGGGCTTTAAGGAAATTTTAAGCACTTAAATTGACTTCAAGGATGGGATTTTTGTAGAAATGAATGGGAAGGTTACGGTTGCGATGGTTAACCCACTCAGAAAAATGTTTTAACTTTTTGAATTTGTTCTTCGTAAACGTCTAAGTTATTGCTTGATAATGAAAAGTTGTTGTAAAATAGTTCAAAAATGGGGCTTGGAAATATGCAAAGCGTTTTTGCAGTCAAGGATATTACAGTGCAATGCTTTCGTCTTTGAAATGTTAGTTCGCGATTGGTGCATTGCTCTTCATTGCATTTTGGCCTGGTATTTAATTTTTATAATAGAATTTAATGTGTTCGTAAGCATCGAGTTTTGCTTACACCTATCAACTAAATTAAGTAATGTCATGTTTCTTAAAATTCGTTTAGTGATAATTTTTACGGCTGAATCCTGAAATTACTTCCGAGAAACTTTTCTGCATTAAAAGGTTTTTCACAAAGTGTAAACTTCAAAATTAACAAGGTGGTATCGTATGAGATACGTGCATCATTTAGCCTAAAGATATATTACGGTCGGACCTCTTAAATTCAATTCGCTTAAAGCAAATTACTGCTAAGGCGGACTACATTTGCAGTCCCGTTTGCGATCCTATAATATTGTATCGTTTCGGAAAAGTTTCAAGCTTTAATTTTATTGCGTTCAAGTTTTAAAAGTAGGATTCAGGTTCTTTATGATCTTTCAAGCAATGAAACGAGGATATACCACGCAGTGAAATATCATTACAACGAATATCAGTACAAAGAAATATCCATTTCAACGAAATAAGATTTAAAACCGGTTTAATTTTCATTACCCTACTTGAATTATATTACAAGGATAGTCTGCCCAATCCGATATTTTGGTTCCAAGAACTTTCGGAATCCATCTTTAGTTTGAAGCATTTAAAAATACAATAATATAGTTCCTGATTTCTCGTCGTCAAAATTAACTGATGAGAGTTTGAGTAAAAGTCTACTCTGAGCAAATCTACCAAGATAACTGATTTCTTAAAATTAATAATTGCTTATGGACTGAAATGTTTTAACATCAGTTGAACAACATATCTGAAGCTTTGACACCAGTTCTCTTCAACAAGATTTTTTGCACATATTAGTGTTATCGCGTGTGCATTTTTGGAACCAAAATATCAGATTAGTCAGGAGCGTTATTACAAGGGAATTATCGTTACAGCTAAGGATGCAACGATTAATCGGCATTGCCTATTAATCGGCCAAACTTTGCAAATTAATCGGTTAAAAGATATTTTTGAAATATTATTTTTTTAAGTGTACTTTCACCTAGAAATTATGACAAATATTTTATGAACAGTAATTAAATGTAATTTTCTTTAATTATTTCTTTAACATGCAGTATAAAAGTGTACAGAAGAAAAACAAAACAGATAGTTCATTCAGTGCATAAAACGGAATAGAATATTAAAAGATAACCATTACAGCTGATATTCAAATGACACTATTAAAAATAATTAAATTCCTGACCTTTTGAATAGGAGAGTGAAAACATGAGTAGTTCATTTTATTTATAATCAGACAAATTTTGACGATCAACATGTTTTTATTAAAATTACTTTCAGTACGCATTGAACAAGAAACTACGATGAATGAATTTGTAAACAAGAAATAAATAATTTTTTCAAAAAATTAGTATAACATGTAGTACGAAAGTGTAGTGAGTAAAAATAAAAAAATAATTCAAATAATGAAATATAACAAGATAATCTTCCCAGTTGATATAAATACTTTAATAAAATAATTTCTTATTTTGAGTAAATATACTTACACAGACAATGGTGCAACATTTTTCATGTGTCGATACTTTTCTCCTTAGCATAGTACTTTCAGTTTCAAAGAATAAAAATCTTGAACAAAATGGCTACTTATAATTTTCCAAAAAAAATTTTTAAACACTCTTAAATTAGAGTGCTCACCACAACCCTTCCCTAATTTTCGTTATAGTTTTAACGTCTAGTGTGTTAATATAATAAAATAAACAATTATGTGAAAAGATTTGATAAAATTTTGAAATTATTTATGGGAAAAGTAAGAGAATGGGAAAAAAAATCTTCTCTTGGAAATTAATTAGTAACTATTTCTAAACTCTGAATCCAAAACAAAGAGAATAAAATAGTGATTGTAAAATTGGTAGCATTAAAAAAAATCCTAATCATTAATCGGCTCAACCGATTAGCCGGCTGATTACCAACAGCCGATTAATCGATAATCGGTAATCGGCCAATTTGCTAATCCATGCATCCCTATTTACAACGAACAAAATTTGCGGTCCCTTGAAGTTAGTTGCAACGGGATTTTACTGTGTTTGAAGTTTTTGTAGAGTGTTTTCCGCAAATCAGTCAAAATTGAATCTAGAATTAGGGGTTAATTTTTATATCCTAAATTCCGAACTCACTCTTTAAAAGACTCCTTTACGCATCAAAAACCCTAACAAATACATAAATGTATTTTAGCAGAAGAGTAAAAAAAATCTAAGACCACAATGAAGAAACTATGAACGGAGCAACACTATAGAGTCATTCCATAATGACTAACGTAACATTCAGAGCTGATTTTGTAACTGTTTTTACTTGTAACTTAAAGGATAAAAAATATTTTTTAGTTATGCTGGTGGATTTACAATGTACATTGTATCTATGTATCATTTCTGCAAGAATTTAAAACAAAATTAATGACAGCAGATATTTTTTCAACCAAAATAGCAGTGTGACTAACGTAACATTTTTGCAACCCTGAAAATTAATGCTCATGTTGTGAGGCAAAAATTTCTCAAAGTTAAGCAAGTGTTAAAAATTGAATGATATATTTGAAAAATGTGTAAAGTTGGCTTTTAAAAAAATAAAGCACATTTATTAAATCTTAATTTTTTTTAGTCTTAAGTGTCACTTTTACTCAAGATGGAGTGTGACTAACGTAACGTGACTAACGTAACCATCGAAAAACAAGCAGTAGAAATACTACAAACTATTTATCATGACTAATCTTAGTGATAAATACAATTCTTTTGCAATTTTTTTCAATTTTTTATGTTGTATAATATTTATTTATTTATTTATTTTTTAGTTTTTGATACTTTTTTCACTTTGGTATTTTTTTTCCTTCGGCTGTGGTTGACATTTCTCTGGAATGACCCTATATGAAAATAGGGTCCGTGCTCTTTATGATTGTTGAATGAAGCAAGGTTCTAACACATAGTCGAACCCGCTTATTAGAATATCGGTCAAAAGAATTACCCGCTTAATGTACTAGATTTTCAATATAACACACCTTTGAAATGTATAATTTTGATCCCGGTTAATGGAATATCCCGTTTATTAGAATATTTTTTGTGAAAAAATAGTTATTCATTAAACGGGGACTACTATATTTGAAGTCTTTGCAGGGTGTTTTTTGCAACTCTGTAAAAACGAAATTCGAGCATTTGTCGCACTGTAAAAAATGGATGTTGTTTTTACAGTATAGTACAGCTAATTTTAGAGTAATAAACTGTAAAATTTCTACTTTTACAGTACTAAACTGTGAAATTGCTAATTTTATAGTAATAAACTGCAAATTGCTAGTTTTACACTTTATTACTATGATTTACAACTTCAAACTGGAACCTCTGCTGCCAGTATGATACTGTTGTTTTCACAGTATAATAAAGCTAAATTTCACGGCATTAAACTGCAAAATTTCTAATTTTACAGTAAGAAACTAAAATTGCTAGTTTTACAGCTTATTACTGAGCATTTCAGTTTCAAATTGGAACCTCGGTTGCCAGTATTATATTGCAAGAAAAACTTCCTTTTTTGCAGTGTAATGGAATATCCCGCTTATTAGAATATCTTTTCATGAAAAAAATAGTTATTCATTAAACGGGAACGACTGTAACTGAAGTTTTTGCAGGGTTCTTTCTGCAACTCTGTTAAAATTAAAATAGAGCATTTGTGGTAAATTTATTATTATTTCCTAACTTTTACTCTTTAAAAGAATCTTTTACGCATTAAAAAAAAAAAAAAAAAACATTACAAACGTATAACTATTTGTGCAGGAGAGGGAAAAAAACCTAAGACAACAATGAAGAAACATGAGAACGGGGCAGTTTTCCGGACGGCCAATGGGTCCCTGGGGCCCTGGGCCAGGGTCGGGCCCCGAGTCCCTCATGTTTGGCCACTGGGCAACTGTAGCTCTTCATTCTCGGGTTCGCCTTCTATGAGCCCCTTGAGACGAGGAGGTATGGGGCGGGGCCAGGGAAGATCTTTGAAATGTGATCCAGACTTTCTTATTTATTTACAACCTCTGACCCAAAGCGTTGTATTCGGAGAGAAGGGAAGGGAAGAGGAGGGGTTTATTTATTTTTTCTCTTTCGGTCTTAATTTTTGTCTTTGTTTATCGCGTGTTTCCTTTTATTTTGAGGGGTTTTATGAGGCAGAGAGCTAGGAAGTATATTTATCTGGCACTACTAGAAGTATTTCTTATTTTGGGAATTTTCATTGTGTTATTTTTAGCTTCTTACCCTTTATTCTGAGATGGTTTGTGGAAGCACCTTTGGTGATAATTCATTTCATAGGTAAACTAGCTTATTATCCGGCGTTGCCCGGAATTGCATTATGTTTAATTTATTTCATGCTAAAATGAAATACGTGAGCCTTAAATTGATAATTCATTGTTAATCGTAATTTTTGTTGGAAAATACTCATACTTAAATGTGTTAAATTTTATCAATTTGTATGCTTAAAGGCTTATCTCTATTACTCTATCTATGCAAAATTGAAAGAAAATTACTATTTTAAGACAAAAAAATTTAATTTTATGCATTTTGGATTTTTTTTTTTTTTTGTTAATTTTAAATCATCCTATGTGAATTCTAGTGCATCAAGGAACCTCTGTGCCAAGTTTAATGAAAATCCCACGAGAACTGTGGATTTGTATAAGGAACAAACATACAAACAAATATACATACACACATACATTTTTCATATATATAGATTTAACCAGCTGAAATCTCTCTCACACACAAAAACTATTGAATTATTGTGAATAAAATTATTTTTATTATACATTGTATACGTAATCTCTCAGAGTTGTCATTTAATATGTATCCCGGTGAATTTTACTTTTATGAAAATTATAGAATAAATTATGGTTGAAATATCCATGACACATGGACATTTTTGTGAAGAACTTTTCACGTAATTTGGTAGTACTGTAAAATTTCATAACAGCGAATATCTATTAAGTAAATTAGAAAGACACAGTCACAAGTTGGAAAAAATGTTGGAAGTATTTTTCAAAGATATTTTGCTTATTACCAGTATTTTACTATAGATGCTTCAGTTTATACATATTTGTAATTATTTTTGTCTATACAAAGAAAATATATGCTTTCGAGGAACTTGGAGGAAAAAATAAAATGCTAAAAATTCTTTAAAGATTTGGCCTTTTAAAAGTAAATGATTGAATTAAAAAAGTTTCAAATTTTTTTCACTTTGGGAAAATCTATAATTTTTATTAGATTACTTATTTTTAAATTACAAAGAACAAATATTTTTTCAATTGATTCAGATGTTTCACTAATTCTCATGTTTCAGTACTATTTATTACATGAGTAATTTTCTAAAAATTACTTTTTCCTCAATTGTAAAAGAAAAAAAAAGTTATGCAGTGAAAAAAATTGCTTAATGAATAATTTAGATTCTTTATTTTTTCTTATACGTCAATAAAACTTTTCATGTAATTAATGAAATGTGTTGTTGTTTCAAAAATTACTCGATTAATAAAACTTTGTTTCTGAAAATTTGCAGCAACATGCTTCATTTTTAATTATAAAAATCAATAAAAATTGAGTCTTAAAAGCCATGCTTCTGAACTTCATGCGTGTCAACTTACTGAATTTATAATAATTGTTCTCGTTTATTAGAACATTAATAATTCCTATTTTAAAAAAACCCTCTTCCTTTTAAAAATTTACGTTTATTTAATGCCCAAAGTAAGTAACTTGAAAAAAGAAAAAAAGCGACTAATGTTGGATGATCCGGATTCCTCCATTCCTTGACAGTTACTCTATTTTTAGAAATTCAGATTTTTAGAAGTTAAATACATTAGACATTCAATCAGAAATTCAACTTAAGGGGAAAAAGCTTCCTTTTCATTCGTTAAAACGACAATTTCCTTTGAATATTTCAAGTATTTAAATTTGAGAACTTATACGATAAATTATAATTATTAATCATTGGTATAAAACAGTGGTGGCCAACCCGCGGCACGCGTGCCACAATGTGGCACGGCAGACCAGTAACAGTGGCACGCGAAGACTTTTTGAAAGAAATCCAAAATTGAGGAAAAAATGTCGATCTCAAAAATATTGATAAAAACTAAAACCCTTCAACTGATAAATGTCATGATATTGTGACAATTAAGTGTCAGGAGGCTGGCTTAAAAAGTGTCTGGACTACAATATTGCAAAGCACTTAGCGTTAGCTTCGGACATAGAACGGAAGCTGTGACGCTACAGACAATGCTTTGTAAAGCATATTTGTTCTTGACACGAATGAAACTTTCGATGCTGCAGAATGGATTCTTGATCTGCAATAGTTTTAGCTACGGGTGATGAAATTTTTTAAAAAGTTAACTCTGCAAGTAAAATTAAGAAACCAGATTGGACAAAATTCGGTATGGTTGCACAAATGAAGATCCTTAAATTATTTTGGTTACATTACATGAAAATATTTTGGGAAAAAAACTTCAAAAGCATCATCGAATTATTTATCACAAACTCCTTGCCAAAGAATGAGACCTTTTCTCTGCTGGTGACCCTGTAGAGTTCACTGTATTAAAAAACTATGAATTAGAGCTCTGAATATTTTGTGAACTTTCTCCAGGAGAAAGAGGAGAGCATGGCAAGTTACTCCTTCATTGAAATGTGCAATAGCTATCCAAAGGAAAAATAGTCATAAGATTTTAGAATTTTAGCGAGTGTGTTTTTTAAAATGTCTGGAAGGAAAGCAATGAGGATTTGTGTTGCTACTTAGTAATGAAGAATAGCAAATGAATTTAGCTATGTCATCGCTTATTATACGGCGTTTTAGTAAATTAAATTTAAGATAGTACAAGAAAAAGTTTTCTAAACCAGTATAGGCCATCTACATTCTTTTATGATGAAACTTCAGTTTCTTTATCTCTACTTTGGAGAAAAAAAAATAAAACATTAAATTTAATACTGAAAGTATCAACCCAAATTTAATAATTTTCCAATGATATATGGAGAAAATTTTACACCTATTTTAAGTATACATTCAGTGTTAGGTTTGATGATTTTCAGGATCATAATTTGGAAATTCGTACCAACAATTTTTTTCTTCACATTTACGCACTTTAGCTGTCTGATTGCTGTTGCAGATATGGTTCAAAATAGGCTTCTAAACGAATATTTTTTGATATGAATGCTGAAAAAGCTAAATACCGTTGAATATTAATTGATAACTTCTTATAGGATTCTCAAGAAATAATCCTAAAATTAAAGACTTGGTAAAAAAGATACAGACTCATAAGCCGCATTAAGTACAGACTGTTTAATTTTTGGAATAGAATGTTTAATGTTTTTTTTTTTTTTATTTTTTTTAAGCATAAGCCAATTGACAGAACTTATGAAAGTGTTTATGAACGATAACTCTTAAGTTCAAACTTGTTTTATCTTTACTATCATTTAGATTTCAATTGCTCCGATTTACAAGAAATTTTTTTCATTTGAGTAAATATTACATAGTCAGTCAACCAAAAATCTATTTTTAACTTTTAAAAAAATGTTTAGTTTTTTGGAAAAATACAATGTGGCACGCTGAGCTTTTTCTCTCCCGACAGTGGCACTTTCCCTAAAAAGGTTGGCCACCCCTGGTATAAAAACATCGGTTTATACTCATAAACCAATATCAACAATTATTTATTCTACAGTTTTTCTGAGCATAGAATTCTTCGTGATGCATAATGTCGAACTACTTATTCTCCATGACTTTAGATTTCGCTATATATTTGGCATCAAATATATATTTTTTTAAATATAGCATTTTAACCATCAAAAACATTGGAATTTCAATCCGAAATTAAACTTTACTTGCTAGTCAAAAGATACCATTGCTTAAGATTTTTTTCCTTTAAATATTTCAAATATTTAAATGCATTACAATAAATCACACGCTTCAAAAAATGAACTGTTGTTTATACAGTATAATTCTGGCAGCCGAGATTCCAATTTAAAACTGTAAAATGCACATTAATAAACTTTAAAACTAGAAATTTTAGTTTACTGCCGTAAAATTTAGCTGTATTATACTGTAAAAACAACAGTATAATATTGGCAGCAGAGGTTCCAGTTTAAAGCTGTAAAATGCACGGTCATAAACTGTAAAATTTTACAGTTTAGTACTGCAAAGTTATCGATTTTACAGTATATTACTATAAAATTAGAAATTTTTACAGTTTATTACTATAAAAGTAGCTTTATTATACTGTAAAAACAACATTTTTTACAGTGTATTCATCGAGTCGACGAAAAAAATATTAATTTTATTTAAAAACCTGTATTTGAGTCAACTTACGCAAATAACAGTAATAATAATTTTTAGGTGTTTCAGAATAACACCAATACCTGTAAAAATATCTTCATTTTAAAATTTGCTCTGAGTTAATATCAAATAAGTTATGAGATAAAACTACTTATGTCCACAGAAATTTCAACAATTCTTAATTCTCCTAAGCATAAAATCCATCGCGATGCATATTAAATGTCGACTCTACGTGACTGCATGTGCAATGTGTCAATGACGTTTCATTTAATGCAGAATGAAACGAAATCTTGCTAAAGAATGGGATGAAACCCTTCCCCCGCTCCTGTTGAAGAGAGCTGCTAATTGCCGAAGACAATGTCCCGAAATCGCCTCAGAATCCTGGCGCCACATTTTCCTGTTAACAATCCTCGAGAAATTTTCGAAACCAGCCAATCGCACACAACAGAAAGTCATGGCGTCCTCTGGACACAAAACGAAAGCAAGGAAAACTTCTGGAGGATTTAATTATTCCGTCGGAAGATTTCGCGAACCCGGGATGCCGACCCCCTCTTTTTAAAAGCTCTGTTTCTGCCCCCCCTTCCCCCCTCAGCGAGAGATGTGTTCGAAAGCAACTCATAATGAGCTATAAAGGCGTTTAATTAATACGATGAAGGCTACGTTGTGCCTTTTGTGATGCTGTCCTTATAACGATAGTCATTTGGCAGGAACGCTGTCGCTAACGATAATGGTATAGTTAAAAGATGATCCCATTAATCGTGTCGGGCGCGGCACGTCATTCTGCAAATGATGACGTCACCCGGTCGTAAACGACGCCTCATCAACGATTGGATGATTTCCGTTCATGTTGGGACTCGCAAGATCGGTGACATGCTTGTACCTGGAGTGTGCATGAACTATTTGTTTTCGCAATATCCGTTGGAGAAATCAAAATTATAGAAAAAGACAATGGAAAAACGAAATTAGACGCACTTAACGATTAAGACAAAGAAACATGAAAAGTAAACTCCTTATCATTCGCGGTCGAGTTATCTGCGATTCGGATTATTCTAGGATCTTTCACACTTTTTAAACTACAAAAAATGAGCTGTTGTTTTCACAGTATAATATTGGCAGCAGAAGTTCCAGTTTAAAACTGTAAAATGCATGGCAATTAACTGTAAAATTAGCAATTTTACAGCTTATTACTGTAAAATGAGCAATTTTACAGTTTAGTACTGAAAAATTAGAAATTTTAGTTTATTACTGTAAAATTAGCAATGTTTACAGTTTATTACTATAAAATTAGCAGCATGATACTGTAAAAACAATATTTATTTTTCAGTGTTTACTTTCTTTTTTACGGTGATGATTTACTGAATGCAGAAAAATGCGAGTGCGTTATTGATCGTTTTTAGATCTTAAAGATATTTTTTACATTCAATGTTATCCTTTTCAGCTATAATATAAATGTATATGTTGTGTTATTAACTTTTTTTAGCTATTGCAAACACTAATTTCGTTTTTCACCTTTTTTCGGATTATCCACGGTATTTGCTAATCCGCGGTTACCGTGCCTCCATATTCCGCGGATAATCGGGTGATTACTTTATAAAGGGATTCCGCGAACTAAAATTGTCATATCGTAATAGCTAAAAGCGAGATTACAAAAAGATAAAATATAATATTTTGAGGTGAGAAGCAAAAAGAACTTACTAATTGCTGCGAATGACGAGCGATAACCACACCAAGTACCATAAAGTAAATAGATTAATAGCCGAGCAGTTGTTTCTCCGAAATATAAATATAGAAATACATTGTAAAAAATAAATGTTGTCTTTACAATATAATACAGCTAATTTTATAGTAACAAACTAAAAACTGCTCATTTTAAAGTAATAAACTAAAATTGCTAATTTTACTGTAATAAACTAAAATTGCTGCTTTATAGTTATAAACTAAAATTGCTAATTTCACAGCATGTGCATTTTACAGTTTTAAACTGGAACCTCTGCTGCCGGTATTATACTGTTGTTTTTACAGTATAATACAGCTAATTTTGTGGTAATAAACTGTAAAATTGCTGCCTTGCAGTATTAAGCTGTAAAATTGCTAATAGTTTTAAACTGGAGCCTCTGCTGCCAGTAGCGTAACTGATCCAAAAAATGTTAAGAGCGCTGACTTTTCTCGTCTATGCTATTTTCTCCAAAAAAAAAATAATGCAAGTTTAAAATAAAAATATATCAGTATTTAAAATAAAAATATATCAATGTTTAAAATAAAAATATACCAATTTAGTTCAAAAGTAGGAGATTTTTACCTAGTTAGGAAATTTGGATTTATATTTGAAAATCGTTTCTTATTTTGTTACAGGGAGTAATTGGTTACTATTTTGAATCTATTTTTCGTTGTGTGTGTTTTCATTCATGAAAGTGAACGAGTTAATACTTGAAAGAATGGTGCACTCTTCAAAGTTCAGTTCTAGATGGAAACGAAATCCACGTGTGTTTTAAGAATAAACATCACATTTTGAATGGTTGCCAAATGCGGGGCTGTTTTCATCATAAATTAGGAAAAAAATCTTTTCCCGAAATTTAATGTTTTATTGCCAGCTGCATGCCTAATTTCCGTTAAGTGCTAGAAACCGCAAGAAATTGCCTGGTGTTTATTTAGAGGGTTGCCAAAAAGCATTCCACTGTTCTCTCTGTTGTTTATTGTTTCTGCTAAGGGAAAAGTGTTTAAAGTTTAGGTATCCGCCATTGGAAGTGATCAAAAATATGAAATACTTTAATCCAGTGGGGTGCGCAACCGGTAGTGCGAGCACGTCTAGGGGTACGCGAAAATCTATATGCAGTAAGTTGGGGGTAAGGACTTTTAACCATCAAATTGTATGATTATCTAGAAAAAATGCATTCTACGTACAATAGAATTCCGAAAAGTTTCATACCTTATTTAGAACCATACACAAAAAACTATTTCTAATCAGATTAATTTTAACAGTAGCTGCTTAAACCGCTTCTGAGAAATAGCTGCTTAAGCTATTTCTCAGAAGTTTGATTTTCGTTTTGCGTGCATGATGCCTCAAAAGTTTATAATATATATTTTCATACAACTTTTTTTCTGTATGTTTTTCTATCCTATTTTTGCCACTTGAACCTCAACGTTACTTGAAGATGAAACGGAATTTTCAGAAAAAAATATGTTCTCATAAAAGTTTTGTCAATTTTCCTATTTATTTTTAGAATTTCAATTAAAAAAAATAATAAAATGTTTTTAAAAATTTAAATTGAGATTCATGTTTTTGAAGAAGGTATGAGGCAATACTTTAAAGTAATTATTAGGATTATACATGCTTTTTCCAGTAAAAGAAAGTGCATGTTACTTTTCAAATTTAAGAAAACAAATTTTACTATTATTTTTTTTTTCTGGAACAAAATTGTACTGATATATTTTTATTATCATGTATCCTTTTTGAGACTGTTATCTTTGATTTGAAACTGAAATTTTAAACATATCTAGTATGGAACTTCAATTACAAGCTTTTAAATAAAGGAAATTAGCTGCGTCGCGTTAAAATTTTAAGAGTCTTTTAAGACCACTTATTACCAAAAAGATTACAAAATTATATTGATAAAGATAAAAATTGAAGTTTTGCATAATTTCGATTAATACTGTGTGATTCTACAATAAAAAAAGTATTGGAATACATTTTTAATTAAATTTCTGAATTGCATTGAAAAATAGAACTGAGAACTTGCAAACATTGCTGTGAAATACTGTGTAGGTTTATGACAACTTTTATTACGCGAGATGGGTTTTTGATTCTTTAAGAGAGTATCAAAAGGAAAAAAAGCTTATGCTAAAATGAGTTGTGTAACTGTATTTGACTAAGCTGGTGCCAAACATTGATGAACTTTGTGAGGAAAAAATTATAAAGGCCACCATTCCCACTAATTACATTCTCATACATTTTGAATTTTATTGCTAATCAATAAAATCTTCGTAGCAAAATTAACATAAAAATAAAACGTCTTCTTTTCAATATAAATTACGTCATAGGCGGCTGATGCACCAAAAAAGTGGAAGTCAAAAGAAATGTGGGGCACTGGACGGTTAGGAGGCACATCTAAAGCTCTGTTTGGCGGAGGGGCATAGTTTGATTAGGATTTTAATTTACGAATCAAATGGCCTAGCAAAAAAATGCGAAATATAAGCTTTTACTTTTGTAAAATAAAGCAATAAACAGAGAAAAAAAATTATTTATATCGATCATTAATTTTTAACTTTCAAAAAGTGAGGTAGCAGTTGCCCGTCTCTACGAGATAACTATGAATTATATGTACAGTGTAATTAAAATTAAGCGTTTTTTAATAGTTGAACTTTTAGCAATACAAATTTTTTTATAAAATTAAGTATTTCTGTTAGCACACTGCAAAAAAACTGTTGTTTTTACAGAATATTGGCGGCAGAGATTAAGGTTTAAAACTGTAAAATTCACAGTAATAAACTGTACAATCAGGAATTTTACAGTTTATTACTGTAAAGCAGCAATTTTACAATTTATTATCACAAAATTAGCTATATTATACTGTACAAACAATAGTATAATACTGGCAGCAGAGTCTCCAGTTCAAAACTGTAAAATGCGCAGTAATAAACTGAAATTAGCAATTTTAGTTTATTACTGTAAAGCAGCAATTTTACAGCTTTTCGCGTAAAAATAGTAATTTTACAGTTTATTACTGTAAAACTAGAAATTTTTAGCTTGTTACTATAAAATTAGCTGCCAAAAACAACACCCATTTTCTACAGTGCAGGACGCATTGTTGATGAGAAAAAAGATGTTGATACACAAAGAGAGTTATTGGGTTTCGAAATGGTAGAAAACTCCTACCTAACTCATATTGATTACGAATTTTATGCGCAATAAAAGCCTCAACTTTAACAGCACATTAGGTACGACGGACGGAATATGCAAAAAACAACCATTGTCCATTAATTTCGAACGACTAAACAAGAGCAAATATTTACGCCAGGATACACCATTACAAACGGCATCGCCATTTCGAATCACGTCTCAGGGCACCACGCATGACGCATACGTCCCAGAATCCATCATAACATCTTCAGGAATCACCGGGTAATGAGGTTTATTTAAAATTAATATCGGAGAGCGACAATTTAGGCGATCGGCCCGTGAGACAAAAACGCCCAATTGACCGCTGGTCCGGTCGCTTTAGCGGTCCGGTCACGTTCGCCGGAGTTAAAATGTCGCAGTCCGGTGTCTTTCGCATTTGAATAATGAATGAGCGGAAATGATCGGAGAATAAATGCCCCTTTTTCCCTATCACGTAGGGAAATTAGATACTTGTTTCCGGATTTAGGGGAAAAAATTAGCGATAATTTATCACGGGATTTTAGAAAATTTTACTGCATGGACAATTGGACATGGAAGATAAGTGTCAGTTTTGAGGTTTTAAAAAGAAAGAAAAAGAAAGGAAGGAAGAAATAAAAAATGTATTTTTCACTTTTTCTTATTTTATGCTTTAACTAGGTGAACACTTTTACGTTAGGCGTTCAATATCAAAACCACCTCAGTTGAATTCAAAATGTATGTATATAGGAGAGCTCTGTCTACTTGATTCTCCTCAAATTTTTTTTAGATGCATACTAGGGTGGGGCGAAAAGTAAAAAGTTTTTCAGATCAACTTCTAATAGTTGCCAAAAGTTATCTTTGGTGATAGTTAGCTTTTGTGCAAAATTTGAGAAAAATCAGTTAATATCTTCAGGGGGCGCTGCGATCGCAAAGTTTTACCATAGCTTTATTATGGATTTTATGGTTAAAATATCAAAAAGAATGCCTTTAGCTAGTCTCTTTGCGTTTTTTTTTACTCAAAAGATGTTTTCATGCATTAAAAGCATATGAAATGACTCACAAACATTATTTTATATAATATATTTATATTTCAAAAAAATCACTTTTTTTCACGTTTTTGTTTCTTTTTAAATGCTTGAAATATAAATATATCATATAAAATAATTTTTTGTGAGTTATTTCATATGCTTTGAATGCATGAATATATCTTATGAGTAAAAAAATGCAGTGAGATTAGCTAATGGCATTGTTTTTCATATTTTAACCATAAAATCCCGATAAAAGCTATGATAAAAATTTGCGATCGCAGCGCCCCCTGAAGATATTAACCGATTTTTCGCAAATTTTGCACAAAAGCTAATTATCATCAAAGACAACTTTTGGCAACTATTAGAAGTTGATCTGGAAAACTTTTTATTTTTCGCCCCACCCTAATGCATACCTCCATTTTTGTTTTCGTTTTTAATTTTACAGAACTGTCTAATTATTTACGGATAAAAAAAAATTTAAATGATTTGAAATTAATTGCTTTCTTCTTCTTTTTCTTCTTCTTCTTTTTTTTTCTTTCTTCTTTTTTTTTTCTCTTTCTTCGTTTTTTCTTTTTCTTCTTCTTTTCTCTCTCCCTATCTTCATTCAAATTCCAACTAAATTCATGACGCATCATTATTTTATGCCATGTATTAGCATATAAAATATGAATTGATGACTCTCAATTTATTATAATAACGTAGTCAATGTTATCGTAAGTTCCTACAGTAACAATAGAAATATGAGGTGATCAGTTTTCTTCTTGAATGAGAAAAATCCGTTCCAAATCGCTTTGTGGAATGACATCGACAAAAAGTATCAAATTACGGGGAGAAAAAAATACTTTTGAAAAATTAATAGTTTAACTAGTTTTAATACTAAACACTTCATTTTTTTACCTTACATATATATTTTTTTAAATAGTCGTTCATTGAGAATTAAATAAAGTTGAAACGTAATGAAGTTACACGATAGGAATTCCCATTTTCTGCACAAAAAGTTATGATTAAAAGCAAAAGAAAGTTTCCTGCAATTACGATTCGAAATTGTTGTTATTTATCTCATCCTATTTCATTTATTTTTATTTTTATTTTATTTTACTAATTTTTAATTTTTATTTTATTTTATTTTATTTGTGGTTTATTTATTTATTTAGTTTTTTTTGGTAGCAAACTACGCTTTTCTTAATGCTTATTCATGTAATTGATTTTAATTTTATTTTATTTGTTTATTCATTTACTTTTACTTTTCTGAATTTATTTTTAATATTTTTTATTTTTACCTTAATTTAACAATTTATATTAATTATCTCTTCTCTACTAATAATAAAGCTGAAGGTGGATCCGTCTTTCTTTCTTTCCTGCCTTCCTTCTTTCTGTCTCTCTGTGACCCGACCCGCGTAGCGCCAAAACCGTCATCTGAGGTCCAAAATGAAAATTAATCATATTTTTTTATTGCTCAAAAAAAAAAAAGTGCAGTGTTGCGAAAAGCTGCTTTTGTACCATTCGCATCATGTTAGAGACCAAAAGTCAGAGTTAATACGCACCGTCCTTTCTAATAGCATATGTTTTAGCAAGGGAGGAATATAGAACGTAGGGACTTTTCCCATCTCTCTCCAGTTCCATTTTTCCCTATCCGATATCAGATGACAAACACGACCGATGTCATGCGATGGTCAATTATCAGCCAAGTGCTCCCATTAACCTCACCGACGGCCACCATAATCTGCCGGTACCTCATTTTCTGCCCTCTTTTATTATTATTATTTTCCCCCGATTGTTATTATTATTTTATTTCCCTTTCCGGACATGGACGGTAATGAAAGTGTCACAGAATGTTCTTGTAATTCATCGAGTGTTCCAAATTCGCTGCACCCCCGATAAAACATCATCAAGTATTCACGGGTGAGTCATTAAAATGCATGAGATGCCATCAGATGGATTAGAGCCTGGATTCGAAACATTCGACTCCCCCCCCCCCCCATCCCATGAGGCTGACAGGTGTGTTCCGTGAAATCGTGACATGTGACACGAACAGTCACTAACTGGACATTGGAATATTTGAGGTTTCGGTTTTTGTGAGTGATGTTTTTCTGTCGTTTTTTCTGTAAATGAGCTTTTCGGAAATGCGTGTTTCAATAAGGAATTTTGTATTTGTGTTGGACAGGAATACAAAAGTGAAACATATTTTGAGGGAACTTGCTTCTAATTAAGTTTTCAGATGCGCAGGTGTCACTCAAAATGTTTAAGATGCAAATGTACAAACGCTATAAACATTTACTGCTCAAACTTTTGTCTTTTCTAACTCCATAAAGCTATTTTATCCAGTGGAGTGAACAGGAATTTTTTTAAGCAGAGGGTCCAGATTCGAAAGTTAGCCATTCTTTTTACAGCCTTTACTCCCATTTACTTCATCAGGGCTTTTGGTTACGATGTATATACTAGACGTTAGTTTTTTTTTCTGTATTTGTGCTCTATATATTGTTGTATTCGTATGATGCTACGTCTATTTTTTTGTTTATGGTTTGTATTGCCTTGATTAAAATAAAATTCAATTGAATTGAATTGAATTCTTATATCATACCCGTCTAATACTCTGCCAAACACACTGCAAAAAATGAATTGTAGTTCTTACAGTATAATACTGGCAGCCGCGGTTTCAATTTAAAACAGTAAAATGCACAGTAAATAACTATAAATGCAAGTAATAAACTATAGAACTAGTAATTTTACAGTTTTTTAATGTTAATTTAAAAGTTTTACAGTTTATTGCCATAAAATTTAACTGTATTATACTGAAAAAACAGCAGTAAAATACTGGCAGCAGAGGTTTCAGTTTAAAACTGTAAAATGCGCGGTAATAAACTGTTAAATTAGCAATTTTACAGTTTATTACTGTAAAAGTAGCATTTTTACAATTTATTATTGTAAAATTAGCTATTTTTACAGTTTATTACTATAAAATTAGCTGTATTATACTGTAAAAACAACATTCATTTTTTACAGGGCATATTCCTTTGATTTTATCTATTGTCGGAACAAAAAACATTTTAAAATGAATTACTGAATAATTGAATTAGTAATAACTAGGCAAATCAATTAATAATAACAAATAAATTACCAGGAGCGCAGTAATCTATTTATTAAAATTTCTTTCTTTATTTATTTTCAATTATTTATTTTTATATAGTGATTTTATTTATTTATTTTCTTGTCATAATTCAAAAATAAAAGAAGGCAAAAAATTGTGGTAAACCAAGAATCCTCCTTCACTTCCAGAATATTTTGTTTACGTCATAAACCGACAATAATATAACTTGTTTTCTCCCTTAAAAGTAGCTTAAAATGAGTTTGTGGGACTACAGTTTCAAAGTATTTCCAAAAGAGATCTCCGCACCCTCTTATTTATCTAATGTCTTCCAAAATAACTTTCAAATCTATTTTAATTTAAACGGGATGGTTCCCGAATCTCTTCTCTACTTCTAGGACACCAAAGATAATTTAAAATTGCCTTTTAGAGCCTCAATGTTGAACATTTCCGACGAGACTCCCGAACTCTAGCCTCTTAAAATCACCAATCATAGCTCCAACATGTATTGTTTGACCTTCAATTTCAAATATATCGGAAAAAGTGTACCGGAGTTCCTCACAAAACTTCTGGCCCCTGACAGGAAAAATCCTGGGTGTGCCACTGTGTGTGTATAACAGTAAACATTACGTTTGCATTACCTTCAGAGCTACTTGGAATATCTTCTGAAGCATGTGAAATCACGTTCACGACTATCAAGTGTAACCATTTCTCGAATATTTAGAAGCTTAGTAAACTATTCTCAGTTGATTTACTAATAGATATTCTAAGTCAGTGCTAATGCACATTGCACAACTTTCATAAATTTGATTGAAAACCTTTGAAATAAATTTTATGCGTAATATAAATTTATAAATATAAATTAAATACGAATTCCATAAATGTTTTAAACATGAAAAACAATTTAGTCCCAAAGTTTATAGTTTGAATATTTTTCTTTAAAGAGTAGTTTTTAATCCAATAGTGCTTATTTTGCACAGCATCCGTTAGTTCCATTCTAATTGACGACTATGGTGCAAAGTGAAATAGCGAGAGTGGGGGAAATGGTAAAATATTTTCACAGTTTGCAGCACCACGTTCATTATTAAATTACGTACATATTTTTTCCTTCACTGATTCGCTAACATTCGTTTAATTTGAGCTATTTGTGCTTTTAGACGTTGCTTTTTGGTTTTTACTCATTCGTTTACTTATTAATTCCCCTATTTATTCATTCATTCACATTTTTTTTATTCATTCATTTTTTTCTTCACCCTGTTTGTCCCTCATATCCATATTAAATCATTCAGCCGTTTATTTATTCATTCGTTCGTTTTTCATTATTACTATTTATATTCGTCTATTAACACAATCATTTGATAAAAAGTATCTTTAATAATAAAATAGAAAATATTCCTTTGCAAAACATTTTACTTTTTACTTTGCGCCATAGTTTTTTGAAATGAAATTTTTCTTTTTTTTTTAATGTACAAAATGACTGTCAAAAATGAAAAACAACATCTCAAGTTGTAGAATAAAATACATTAGTCCTTCTTTATGCACAATAAGTTTCAGAAAAAATTTCCACTTTGATCATTCTGAAACAGGTAAGTTATCTCAACTAGTTCACTTGGCCCCACATTTCCCAACTTTATTAACTTTTCTTTAAATAATTCTTAAATTAAAAAAAAAGTGTAATTTAAATTCTTAAAGTATTTATTATCTGATAACTGCTACCGCATCATCATCTGTGTGAGCATATTTATTTCTTGAATCAAGCTATATTTTTTAAACGTCTCCAATATCTTATGAGTAAGAAAAATAATAATGAAGTAAGCATTAAATGTTTCTTTATTAGTTTCACGTTCGATAATTTCCCTTTCTTAATTACACTTTAGTAACAAAATATGCAAATCTCCACGTAAATAAAGAAGTTTTTTTCTTGCACTTTTCAAAACGTTTTCATAAGAACAGTAAAAAAAAATCCACTTTTTACACGATCTAATAAAAATATTTTGCTTATACAGTTCATTTGCTTACATATCGCTATGCTTTGGGAATATTTTTTCTTAATCTTTTTCTTAGAGAAATTACATAAAAACAAAGTTTTTACTTAGACGGCATTTAAGCAAAAAATTAGCACCCCCCCCCCCTCTTCTTAACAGCTTTAAATATTTGGTAATGAGAAATTAATGAGCTGGTTTTAACATGTCCAATCTAAGTAACTTTTATTTTGTGTTTCAAATTAATTTACCTTTTGCATTTTCTTGCTACGCCATTCATTTCACATGCAATTTTTTTCTCTCTTGAATGGTTTCGGACCCCACGGTTACGTTTTAATTCAGAAATATTTTTCAAAACGTAGGGACTTTTTTTTTTGGTCAGAAAATATTTTGGTGTTTCTTTCTTATAAACGCTATTTTCAATGGGTTTTACACTTCTTGTCTTTTCTTTCATTTGGGGGGGGGGGGGGGGGCAAAATCTTCGGTTTTTCTCTTAAATGATATTTTTTAATGGTGGTCCTTTTTTTGGGAAGGGGGTAGGGTCAAATGGTTCTTTTTCTTACAAACGCTATTTTTTAAAGTCTTCTTTTCTTTTTTTCTTTTTGTTAAACTGATATTTTTATAAATGTTATTTTCTAAAGATAATAATTTTTTCTTTGGGATTGAGGGGCAAGGGCGTAGCTAGGGGGGTGCAGAGGGGTGCAGCTGCACCCCCCTAGATCAGAGCCAATGGGAGGTCACTGTGACCTCCCATTTTATTTATTTTTTTGACTAACGATTTTGTCCTTTTTCATGCTTTTCATTGTAACATGCTGGTGCAGACAAATAAGTTCGTATTTTATTACTCGGTGAAATTTGGAATTTCATTCGGACATTGAGAGTCCCACCCCCCTCGCCTCCTCTCCCACTTCTTTGGTAACTGACGATTTTGCCGAATTTATTTGTGTATATATTAATTTTGGATGTGCATTTGCTTTTTATTTGTGTATATAATTTATTTTAAGTACTTTAATTCATAAAACATTTAAAGTAAACCGTATCATTTCATTCTAAATAAGGATGGTGTTTTTCTTTTTTGCCCATTTCTTTGTTTACGTAAAACACAGGTTTTAAAAACATTTCACTCACATTTTTATCTAATTTTCTGTATTACGTTTTGCATTGTGGTAAAATAATTCTATTAAAAATTACTGTTTTGTTCTTTTAGAAATATTTTATACCATCCATTGGTTTAAGGTGTGCTAGACTGAATAAAGTATAGTTTCATTGAGTTCATAATTTCTTCCTTTTTTTGTGCAAATAGAATTTCAAGCACTTTTTTCTCTTTCTTTCTTGCTTTTTCTTTCTGTTTTTATTGAAAAATTTGACTTTTATGCTAATTTTTGGGAACTTTATATAAACTGCGTTAATATATCTAGTATTGATTACTTTTCAGAAAATGATAGTAAGCTTGCCTGTTTTTGAGGAGAAAATTTTTAATTTGCCCAATGAAACTCAGAACTTTACTGAATGATTAAAAAAAAATAAATAAAATACAAAAATGCATACTAATCTATGTCTACCAAAAGAGACGTGAGGCATCACGAAAATAAATAAATTAATTAAAGAAAAAATATAAATAAAATAAAGAAGTTCAGCCTTGCAATACTGTCTCACTGTTTTCAAATTTCATCAGCCAATTTGTATCGGATAAGAACTTTTTGGGAGGTCACAGTGACCTCCTATTGGGATGCCACTGCTTGCACCCCCCTAACGTGAGTCCTGGCTACGCCCTTGTTGAGGGGGATGGTTTTCTTTATCATAAACACTTATTTTAAAAGTTATTCTTTTCTTTTCTTTTTTTCTTTCCTGGGTCCAAACCTATGGTCTTCTTTTTTATAAACATTATTTTCCAAAAGTCGTGTTTTATTTTCTGGTTTTGGTGTGTCAAACGATCTTCTTTCTTATCTTCGCTGTTTTCAAACGGTTCTTCATTTTTTTTCTTTTTTTTTTCTTTATAAAAACTTTTAGTCTTTTAATTTATTTTTTAAAGGTCGTTACCTTTTAGGGGGAGGTCGAAATCTTTGATCTTCTTTCTTATAAACGAAATGCTCTTTCCTACAAATGAAATCTTCATTCTTATAAATGCAGTCTTCCGTACTTGTTTCAAATGAATTATATCACTTATAAAATGAAGAAATCTTCATTTTAAATGAAGTCTTCTTTTCCATCAAGTTTTCCTATTGATAACTCATGCCATTTAAAAAATTAATGAATACCCCAAAAAATGCTTAATTATTGCTGTTATAAATTGAAATTAAAGTGAATAAATAACTGGAAAAAAGGAAAGAGCAATAAAAAAATTACTGCATATCAGGAATAATTACTACAGAATTACCGCCGTAAAAAATTGTCACAGACCAAACCAACAACAGCACAAAATTACCACCTTAACTCTGTTGACAAATTCAATTCGACTCTTTGACCCAAGAATCAGAATATGTTACATTATTTTGCAGTACTATTATTACAACGGACACATTTATCAGATAAGAAATGGGTTACCACTACTGCCTTCGCAATATCGAAACTAAATGAAACACGCCACGCAGAATACTTCACAGATTCATTATCAAGTCTCATCACCACGTTCTGCCGAATAAATTATCACTCCTTTTGTGCCCATATCCAAAGACATCCTGTTTTAAAATTGATTCACTGAGGCCAATCAGCGAACTGTTGTAGAAGTTCTGAAAGCCGAATTCCGAGCCTGGAATTTGAATTTTCTTTCGTCTGCTGGCCAGCAGTTAATAAAATTAGCCAAACAGCAGGGAGGAGTTAGACCGGAAACGAACCCTCACACACTCCAATTATCGCATTTTGC